>JZKD02S1448238.1:117146-178259 GCA_000966675.3 Picea glauca
CCACAGAGGGTTATGAGCAACCATTTGGCTCATTATGGGCTCAAGAGATTTGAGCATGAAATTTCACCCTCGGATGACCTTTTTCGAGGGGCTAGATATTATGAAGAAGTGCTAGCCCGGATCTAACCATTAGCACCTGAAGACACAACATCTGTATTAAAATTCTAGGAACATAGACGAAGATGTCTCCCCGCTGTGTTGGGAGGTTCGGATGTTTCCGTGACAAAACAGAAGGATGCTGAAGGTTCTAAAGACACAATTTCTAACCTTGGAAAACACCAGGAAGGGGAACAAACAAGGAATCCCGAAGCAGAAGAGAAGACTCTGGACCCACCAAGGAAACAGAGTTCGGAGGCTGAAGTAAAAAATCCAGGCCCACAAAGGAAACAGAAGACGGAGACTGAAACAGAGACTCTAGGTACGCCAAAGGAGCAGAATCCTGTCGATACTCCAAGAGATTCGGAAAAACAAATAGGAGAGCCCATCACCTCGGTCACACCCTTGTAGTCGGCACAGGGAAATGTCAGCGAGGGATGGATATTTAATGAAGAACTGAGGCCCGTAAGAGCAGAGGAACTCCCTCCAAATGAGTTCTTTTTTGATAAAAAGAGGAAGGTGGTAGTGAAAAGAGAGTTCTATCAAGAAGGAGGGTCCACTGCAAAAAAATATAAAATCATGACCGATGGAAAAAATAAGAAAGTGACCAACTCGCCACTGAAGTCGCGGGAACGATGGGGGCGTATGCTTTGGCAAATCAATTCTCAGTTGGGATTTTGAATAATCAACTAAAAAGGAAGAATCGCCTAATCAGGACCCTCGAGGCTAGATTGGCTACAGCCACAGAGAATGCCAAAGGTCAAGCCAGCATGGAGATAGAACAGGCCAGAGTGGTCGACAAGAATGAAATAGAGATGCTCAAGGCCAAGCTTGAGCAAGCACAGTTGATGGTCCGATATGGTCAAGCACAGGTGAGCCAACAGAGAAATCTGATTGAACAGTTGCAGGCTCGGGTAGAAATCGCCGAGAGGAGAGAAATAGACATCGGGATATTTAAATCCCAAGCCAACAAGATTCGGAGCAAAATACTTGTGGCACGACAGAATTTGCTCGCTAGGATAGGAGAGATCTGGGAGAATTGTCTGTTGGTGAATCAAATCTCCAGGAGCCTGACTGCCAGGGAAAGGGAGGCCGAAGTGGCTCGGGTCACTTTCTAGGACACGGTAATAGCCACAAATAACAGAGTTTCGGCAGGTGCTCTCGGGCTTGCCATCCTAGAACAAACCAGAGGCAATATTCTGTTGAAATATTGGGAGCATAACATTGCCCTGAGCAAGGAACAAGCCCAAAAGGTAACCAATTCTTTAGAAGAAGATTTTAATTCCATTGACGGTGAGTTGTTGGGTATTGACAGCCAAGGCGATGCAGAAGCATTGATGCAAATGAACGTGGAATAGATCTCACTCGATCTGAAGGGAAAGGATGAGAGAGATTCGGCCGACATCTCTCAGATGGATACGGTGGACATGGCCAAAATTGATAAGCACATGATCAAACCCAGCGCACAGCTAAGTGCTCTCGACATCATCGGTGCACAAATGGAGGACAAGCTGCAGCAGTTAGCCCGAGAATGTTACTTCGTCGAGGCCAGCTGTCAAGCAGAGCCTTCACAGCTCTTATCTCAGTTTGTAGAAATATGTAACGCCTGCGTCGAGTCCACACGAAGACGAGCACCTGGCAATAAGTGAAGACAGATTAGGGGAGATAGAGAAATTTCTCTCTCCTCTGTCATAACTGAAATTTTTGTGACTATTGAGATTCTACCTGCTTTACAGAAATTGTATAAATATACTTCAAAGAGAATTAAAACAGGCTGGACCCTTTTTGAGATTTTGTAATAGAGTTTTGCATTGATATTTAATACAAGCAGATCCGAGATTCTCAATTCCGTCACTTCTGTATTACAAGTTTGCTTTCTTGTTCCTCATTTTTCATTTTCAATTCATATTCGTAATTGATGTGCTTCGTTATACTTTAGTACTAGCACTACTATAACGAATAAATTTGGGTTTTCTGTAATTGTTTATTGCCTTTCCTCTACACCAGCTATCAGTTGTGTAAGACCAATTTACAGTTTCATAATTCTACATGCATTTTTTGCTACTTCAGTTATTTTCTTAAATATTTTCTTCTTCCGTTTACTTCGTAAGATTTTCCCCCGGTAGGAACCTGACATTGTAAACGGCTTAATGTTTTTCCCCCATCTCGCCCCTTTTATTAAAATATAATATAGTTACGGGAACGAGCCTTAGATTTGCATACATCATTAATACTGCAACCGTGAATACTCTTTTATAAAACTTAACTGAGACAACACTCAAACCTTTCTTAACAATTCTCTTACCTGTATTGTTCCCCCATGATAGTTCCTACACCAACTCAACCTAACGTTGAACCGGGATTATTGAACCAAACGCACATCGCCTTAAACCTCTTCAACACTATCCTTAAAACAACCACTAACCGAGCCGAGCTTGAAAAATCATGGGCAGCCATTGAACGTGACATAACTATCCAGGAGCAGTTCGAAGCCAGACAACCTCAACGAAAAAACCTCCCTTAGAATTTTCCTCCGAAGGTTGACATTTTCCCTTCTCCTTATCCCAACCACTTTCGGATGCCTTGACACTGTACTTTTGAGCCTTAAGTACAGATTCAGGAACAACAGTCCTGACAGAACTTCTCCATCCTTTTAGACTTGAATGAGACCGCATTATCTGTTATGATATTCACAGGACATCCAAACCTTGACAAAATGTTTGTCTCCAGGAACTGTATGATGAACGCGTCGGTGGATTGCTTTGTGGGGACCGCCTCAATCCACTTCGAGAAATAATCAGTGGTCATGAGGATCCATTTGTGTTGGGTGGAGGATGACAAGTTTATCTCACCTATGAAATCCAAGACCCACTGCATGAAAGGCACCTTGACTGAGATTGGATTTAACGACAGATGTTGTATCTTTCTTCTCCCGTAAAAAAATTGGCATTCGTGGAAATTGGAGACCTCTTTATATACGTCAGCAAAAATCGTCGGTCGGTAATAACCTGCCCTCAAGATCTTATGTGCGGTGGTCTTCCAATAATGGTTCTCTCCACAATATCATTTGTGAAACTCTTGTATGGCCCTCTTCACCTCGTCTTCCAGCAAACAGCTTAACAATATTGCTCCGAGATCTTTTCAATATAGCGAATTATCCAAAATGCAGAACTTAACTGTCTTAAGCTTGAGGAATATCTCTTTAGTATTGTTCCTTCCTGGAGGGCCTATATATTTTCCAAAACGTATATGATGTCTATATACCATGCCGAATCAACGAAACATTGAGGTGCCTACGCATATTTTCCTTCTTGAGGGCCCTCTAATAGATCGACATTGAAATTCATTCCTACAACGTCGTAGTCTGACTGCGCCATTAGCTTTGTGAGGCCTTGGACCTTGACCATCTTTTTCAGCTTGATCTCAAGGTCATATTCTAATATGGTAGCTATCCACTTTCCTCTCCTTCCTTCTGGGTCGGGCTGGGTAAGGATGTCCTTTATTGAACTGCTGGGCATGCAAGCGATGATGTGGGAGTGCAATATGTACATCCTGAATTCCTTCAGAGCCTTCACTAAAGTGTACGTCTGCTTTTCCATAATTTCATGCTTTAGGGGAGCATCGCGCAGTGTTCATCTGAAGTAGGATATGGGTTTCTCGAAATCCAACTCATTCTTCTGCAAAAGTACTCTGACAATAGTGTGTTCTGAGGCGAATGAAAAAATGAGAAAATCCTTAGTAAAGTCCAGGATGGATAGCATAGGGGCTTTAATCAGGGCCATTTTGATGTATTCGAAGGAATTATTGGCCTCTAGGTTCCACTTAATCTCATTTCCTTTCTTGAGCATACAAGTTATATGTTTTATGGTTTCCACCAGATTTGGGATAAACCTTCTAAGAAAATTTACCTTACCCAGGAAAGATTGTGCCTCCTTTTTACTGCGCGGGGTGCCTATCATCAAAATCCCTTCAACCCGGCTGGGTTCTATTTTAATGACTTCTTTGGAAATGATGTGCCACAAAATCTTTCCTTACTCTACCACGAAATGATATTTCTTCGGATTCAGTGATATGTCAAACTTTCTTCACTTTTGAAAAACTCTCTTCAGGTGCTCGAGGTGTTGTTTATCGGAGGTAGAGTACATTGTGATGTCATCAAGTTAAATCACGATGAATTTATCTTTTTTTTCAATGAAAGTGATGTTCATCTCCCTCTAAAAGGTGGCACCAACGTTCATCATGCCGAATGAAATCTTAGTGTACATGAATGTTCCCCGCGGAGTGGCGAAAGTCGTCTTCTCTTTGTCGTCTGGGTGAACCATGATTTGGTTATACCCTGAGAAACCATCCAGCATGGAAATCCTTTGAGATCCCACTACATTTTGCAAGATGTAGTCCATTTTAGGAAGGGGGTAGTGGTCTTTAAGAGACACCTTATTCAAATTTCGAAAATCTATGCACAGTATCATTTCGTCGCTTTTCTTTCTCACGGGTATTAAGTTAGCTACCCACTTCGAGAATCTCAAGGAAACAATGATTTTGGCGTCAAAAATATTTTTTACCTCTTTCTTGATTAGCGGCAGTAACAAGGGGTTCATTCGTCTCAACTTTTGTTTGAAAGGCTTCTGATATTCCTTGAGAGGGATGAGATGTTGGATTACCTTTGTGTCGTACACTTTCAGATCATTGTAGCTCCACGTAAAAACATCCGGGAAGTCCTTCATGAGTTTTATGTAATCCCACTTGACCTCCGAACTGAGATTTTTTGATAATTTTACCATCTTCGGATATGCCTCGGTCTTGATGTTGCAGTCTTCCACGTCTTCTTCCCTTGCGGTGATCTTGGGGTTCTTAGCCACATTATTTTCGTCAAACATATTTTCCAGTGGCACTAACCCTTCAGAATGATGTTATTTTTTAGTTGAATTATATCCCTTCCGGTGATCTGGTTTTGGAAAGGGTCATCGTCACTACGCGCGTCTACACATTCATCTTCGTCATTGTAGTATTCTCTGTCAAAGTTTGTGTTAGCGAACTCGTCGCTTATGAGGAGGAACATTTCCGCCTGTTTATCATCCTCAAACACCTGCTAGTGTTTGATGTTATCGGGTATTGTTGGCCTATGCTTGAACTCGATTTCATATCTTTTGTATGGAAGAGAGGGGATCTTGAAAACTGAGGCTGAGGTGGCCAATGTGTTGGCGATCTGATTTTGTTCCCTGGGGATAGCGGTTAGTTCATACTTTGAAAATCTTCCAAGGAGATCTAGAGCCAGATTTATGTAAGCGCGCAGTCTGGGATGCTTGGTCTGATACACACCCTTCACTTGATTTATGATCAACTCATAATATTCGTGCACTGTTATCCTCTGCACGCCTAGTTCTTTCAAAACTTGAAGGCCCAAAAATAGCGCTTCATACTCTACCACATTGTTAGTGCATTCAAATGTGAGCTTGTACGAACGTAACTTCGTGCTTGTCTTAGGGGGGCATACCCATATGCCAGCACCAGCTCCCTCTCGGTTGATTGTACCGTCGAAAATCATGTCCCACACCCCATCTTCTGCGTGGTCATCTGGGTCAGCGCACTCTATGATTTCCTGCATAGTCTCATCATCAACTGTCATGGTGGTCGTCGATCCTTCTTCTACGAAGCTAATATCATTGTAGAAAATAGATGAACCCACTTCGGTGTCGACGACGTATATAGGATGGTTGTGGGGTTGTGTTTTGTTTCTCACCATATATTTCAACATGACTTCCCTGCATAGTCTTCTGTCATGGCCAAACACGGGAATAGTGGCATAACTCATATCCATCTATGATGTGCCTTTCAGCTTCGCAGCCCATGATCTTGGGAGAAGCATGTCAAACTTCATAGGTATGTCTGCGATGACTATGTCCATGACCATGTTCTTGAAGGGGATTTGGGCCAACGATATGACCATGTCTTTGATTAGGTCCAAACATTTGACTTTCCTTGAATCGACAGAGAAAAGGTCTTTGTACGGTCTGGTCCAAACATTTGACTTTCCTTGAATCGAAAGAGAAAAGGTCTTTGTATGGTCTGGTGACCTCTAGTCCCATCTCATCCATGACCACCTTTGGCATGAGGTTATGTGATGTGCCAGAATCAAGCATGGCATTATGCAAGTTCAGATCATGGATCTTCAGAATGACATAAAAAGGGGGAATGTCTTCCTCATCGCTCGTCTCTTCCATGCGCTGACCAAAACAAATAGCAGGGTGGTCATCTCAAACATTTAGAGTATCGGGGGCCCCTCATGTTTTCAGCATCTTTATGATTTGTTCCCGATACTCACCCTTTCTAATCAGCTCATTGAATGGAACGAAGATTTTGATTTTTTCCATTTTTTGTTCAAAATTGAAAGGGGGGAAGGCCTTCTCTACCTCTTTTCCGCTTGTCTCTCAGCCTGTATTCGGGGCGTTTTGGGGGATTTCCTACTTCGACTTCATCTTCTTAGTTGCATCCTTGGCTACATTGTCTAGTCTCGATCGACTTATGGAGGGTGCGTCCGTTCTAGGCCCCTTCGTGAAGTCTGTTTGTTTTGGCTTGGCAGGTGCATCTTTACTCCAGAGGTTATACTTCTTCTGAAACTACATGATATCATTCTGATAACCTTTCTCAAATTCCTCGACCTCCCAAGATGGTGCATCATCTATTTCGAGTATCATACCATCCTTGGTTTCTAGTGACAATTCTTCATTTTGGCTCATATATCAATCGTGTTCACTTTTTGTCAAGAACACACGTGGGTTTTTAATATCACAATAGTGTATGTGGTCATCGAAAGACTGGTCTAAATCCTCATCTATCTAGTTGTTATAGAAAGGGGACCTCGTCTGCTGGTCACCTGGGTCCCGCTGCTTGATTTGAGGAATCTGACCCCTCTAAACACTTTGATTTATGGGTTGTGGGTCATCTTTTTCTCGCGCAACGGGCCTATTTCCCACAGGCATTCGTTCCATCAACGTTTCCATGGTTTTCATCATCATATCGAACATATCGTCTGAGGAATGCGACGTCGACAGATGTGCGTCTCCCTAAGGTATTTTATTGCCCTGATTAAATTTCGATTTGATTTTGCATGACGCCATGATGTTCTCTTCGACCTCGACAACGTTACTCATTATGGCATCCAGGTTTTCTGACCTTCTTTCTCTTAGAAACAGAGCAAAGTCACTGTCAAATGAATATGCATACCACAGTTTCACAACACCGGGTGGGGGTTTTACTTTGGCAGGTATGGAGTTGTACACTTTCATAAAATGAGCCAAGAACTCTTGCACTGTTTCCTCCGGTGCTTTCTTCATGTTATTGTATTGCGTCAACAACTACAAAGGGTTCTTCTTGTCCTCCCATTTATCTAGGACAGATCCTTCGAATGTTGCGAAGTCACGAATACTAGCGGGTGGGAGGGCCTTGAACCACTTTCTTATGTCTCCCAAAAGGATTTGCGCAAAAAGCCTCATCTTTGCATCCACGTAATCTACCTCCTCCAAGTCAACAAAGTCATTAAACCAGTCCAAGTGTTTCTCAGTGGAAACATTTCCCTCAACATCGTAGAGTCTAATTATTTGGATATAATTTTGAGGTAAAACGTGTAACTGGGATGGCAAGACAAGGGGGGTGAATCTAACAGTTATAGCCCTAGGGGGATTTGGATTTTGGGAGGTGTTATTCGTCACTAGGGCTTGAAGTTTTTTTAGGTCGAAAACAGTCTCGTCCAAACTGGTCTCTGACTTAGACCTAAATAGAGTTTGTTCGAAAATGGTGTCAAACTCTAGGTCGCCAATGCTCTGGGCGTCGTCTTTGGGCAAGGATAGACTTTTGTCCAAAAAATAGAATGGGTCCGGCACCTAATCTCCATCCTTACGCAGAATCTTCTCTGGGTTGGATATGGGCTCAGAGGGGTTTGGGTCAGGATTCGCTCTATTTTAAAAGGTCTTTGGATCCAGGTTTCCTGAATAGTGCTACTTGGGGGAACACTGGTTTGTTTGGAATGGAGTCGCCAGGGTAAAGGTTTCATCTGATATGGGTGTTTGTCCCTCTGTTACCCTCAGGGGTCAAACGACAACATTTGTCATTCTCCTGGGGAAAAAAATTTCAAATTCATCCCCGACAGCGACGCCAGAATGTTAGCACTCCATAAATCTATTTGGCTGATGAACAAATGATGAAGGTAACTTTTTCAACCAACTTTGAGAAAAAAAAGTAGCCTTTCGGATCTGGAGAGGGATTTCTTAGAAATGGCATGGTCTCTGCGTGGAATATGGATTTACGAATGATGGCTATATTTAAAACCGGTGATGAAATGCTTCGGGTTATATTGGCGCAGGTAAGTAAAACTCGGGCTATGGGGTCAGTCTGAGGAAGAGACGAAACAAATGAATCAGTGACTGGATTCGAGAGGAAAAGGCTAGGGGAGTGACAACCTTCAATTTTAATCATAAAGTGTGGTGGGAGAAAAACAGAGGGAGAAAACTCAAGAGCGCCACTGTGGATGAATTCAGAGTTAGCTTGAGAAGAAAACGCTTTGTCTAAGTGGTGTGAACAAGGGACACAGTGCAGGGAATCTGCAGGTTCAAAAATTCGTTCCAAAATAGATGATATGAGATATGGAATTAAAGATAATAGGAAAAAACATACATAGAGAAAGAAACACAATACATCCAACTATCACAACTAGAATCTTTACATCAAAACATAGGACCTTTGCATTAAGTTTCAGTCAAAAAACACTCAAACTTATTACAATAGCATTTGTTTCTTAAAATTTCCAACCAACCCTGGTTACATCGAAAATATGAAATATATAAACAAGGGCACTGCTTGGGCTGCCCTCTATTCTAATTGCTAACTCTAGACTAGGAAAAACCATGTCACATGCACCCGAAACTCTTCGCATGGCACCATCCAAAAAAAGGAAATAATCATGCATGTCTACTAGTAACTGTCTTCAGGTTTTTCCATGAGATCAGATCGTTGGTCAGGATCTGACGTAGAGAAAAAATGTGTCACGGTGTCCCTTGATCAACTATCCTTACGAATAGGTGTCTGCCCAAAACCATTTATTTGCAATGTTGGTTTCACCTCCTGTTACACGCCTATTTGTTGGGAGTTGTGCGCACAAAATAGTTGTGCAATTCCCATGAACATTATCAAAATGGTGAGATGTTTCCAGAAGACGTGTAGCACTAAAAAAATATCGTGAAGGACAATGCCACCCATTAATATTTATTTTCTTGTGCGAGGGAAAGAGCCACACAGACTTTTTGTTCAACTGCCCCATCTTCTTCGAGATACCCTCTGTGCCCTTCTCTTGTTAGCCTTTGTGCTTCCCGCAACTGGACAATAATGTTTTGAGCCTTCTTAAGCTCCCTTTTCAGCCATGTCACATTACCTCTACGACTCTGTGCAACTGATGCCTCCGCAGCCTTTGTCACTAGTTGTCGTTTTAATTCCTTGTTTTCTTGATAAAGCTTGGCAATAGCCAGCTTGTCTGCTTCAGCTGCTGAGATGGTGTTTCCTCATTTGTCCCCATGGATTCCACCCTCCCTGTTCTAAACCTTCATTTTCAACTTGATTTCTTGGCAAACTCTCACTAAGTGACGTGTCTGAGCAGTCTTTTGGTTGCCAATCTAACACGTGGTCCTTCTGGGATTAGAGCCTTCATGACCTCCTTGTTCTTTCTCGGCTTGCCTCTTCTTCGAGGCAGCTACTGTCTGGAGAAAAACACTCCCTCCATCTCCCCCTTCTATATGAATTTTGCTGTCTTGGTCATCTCACATATTAAAGTGGTCTCTTCTGTAGGTGAAAAAATGGATCCTTATAAGATTTTGAGAATGGTTGCCGCAGGTGCAAAATAATTCCAATCTCTCTGAGGTTCGGACCTCGTAGTTCTTCCTCTCCGTGTACCCTTTCCTGTACTCTGATAAAACACCATGGCACGACCAAGGTGTAATCTGTGTGCAGATTTTTTGAACAAATGTATCGAGGAACATCTCTAAACCAATTGGATTGGCAAGAGGAAACTGCGACAAGCAACTTATCCCAGGTTCTATGACTGGAAAAACACGTCAAGCATCTGAGATTTATAGTGAATCAGCCTAGTGAGGAGAAACTGCTGGACATTAATGAATTTATGGCGATGAGAAGTTTCAAGTCGATTCTCAGGTTTTTCATGGAAAATCTTGGCATGTGGAATGCAGGTGATACGATTTTATGTGCAGGCATAATACGAATTTTGCAATTCTTCATTCCTTCGGCCTTCATAATAAACAGATAATAACTATGGAACTTGCTAACGTGACCTTTATTTAACCATTTGACTCGACAAGGGTACGTAGAAGCTGGTTTCTTAATGGTATTCAACCTTTCGGAAAAGACAAGCCTGTACCACGTATATAGTTTTTGACTCTGACACCCTTTCTCGTTTCTAAGGGCCAACCAATGATTTGTTGACTTCAACATCATGGTATTACATACCTGACCTCACCTGTTTGGATGCATGGATCACTACGTGACTCGTAATCGACTTAAAAATGAAAGAAAGGTGGTGGTGCTAGCAGTTGGCTCCAACGAGGATGTTATCCTCCCTGTGAGGTAGCAAAGAACTGTAGACCATGTGCCTAACCATTGGGCTTTATTTGATGTCTAGATACTAAGTAACACAAATGAAATATGGAAAAGAAAACAACTAGACTCAATGATACAACTTCTAAGACTTCAGCATAAACTTAGGGCCTTCACTTCGGGCTTCAATTTTTTGTTGACATACTAACTCAACTCAAATTTAGTGACTATTTACAATGACCAATGACTCAAACGAAAATTATTACATCAGGTAGCGTTTGAGGAACCTGTCATTTACAGGGCCCTAACCAAGACACTCCCCATCTGGCCCTTTCAGGAAATAAGCGTTGTCTCTATAGCACGTGCCGACTCTATATTGTCTTATCCAAAGCTGATCAAACTTTCTGTGTTTCCCTTTTCCTTCATTTCTCGTGTCCCATATCAGCACCAGATCTCCCACCTGAAGATATTCTTACTTGGAGTGTTTGTTGAAAGATTTATTTATCTTCTCCTGATGGAGTTGAGATCGATTACATGCCTTCTCCCTCACCTATTGGGTGTGAATCAACTGGTTTATCCTTCTCTACACATCATCTGGTTCGGTCTCCTTCTCTTGCAACAGTTTCTGACGGGCAGTCCCAATGCACTAGGGAAAATTTCATCTGTGTCGTAAACGATCTGAAAAGGTGACATTGATATGGATGTTTTGGTGGTGATCCGATCTACGCACAATGCGTAGATAATCTTCTTATGCCATGCTCTCTTATTTTCTTGTAAGATCCTTTTGATGATTATGGTCAGGCTCTTATTCGAGGATTCCGCTAACCCGTTTTCTTGTGGGTAATATGTTGTGGAATGTCCCAAGGTTATATTATAGTCCTGACAGAACTTCTCCATCCTTTTAGACTTGAATGCGACTGCATTATCTATTATGATCTTCACAGGACATCCAAACCTTGACAAAATGTTTATTTCCATGAATTGTATGATGACCGTGTCGGTGGATTTCTTTGTGGGGACCGCCTCAATCCACTTCGTGAAATAATCGGTGGCCGTGAGGATCCATTTGTGTTGCACAGAGGATGGTGGGTTTATCTCACCTATGAAATTCAGGCCCCAATACATGAAAGGCACCTCGACTGAGATTGGCTTTAACGACATAGGTTGTAGCTTTCTTCTCCCGTCGAAAATTTAACATTCGTGGCAACTGGAGACCTCTTTATATACATCAGTGAAAATCATTGGCTAGTAATAACCTTCCCTCAGGATATTTTTCATGGTGGTCTTCCAATAATGGTTCCCTCCGCAGTCTCCTTTGTGAAACTCTTGTATGGCCTGCTTCGCCTCATCTTCCAGCAAACAACTTAATAGTATTCCTCTGGGATCTTTCTAATATAGCGAATTATCCAAAACGCATAACTTAACCACCTTAAGTTTGAGGAATCTCTCTTTAGTCTTTCTCATGCCTGGAGGGGCTTGGAGATTTTCCAAAACATATATAATGTCTGTATACCACGACGAATCAAAGAAACGCTGAGGTACCTACACATCTTTTCCTTATTGAGGGCCCTCTGACAGATCGATAATGAAATTCATACCTACAGCGTCGCAGTCCGACTGCGCCATTAGCTTCGCGAGGCCCTGGCCCTTGGCCATATTTTTCGGCTTGATCTCAAGGTCATATTCTAACATGGTGGCTATCCACTCTCCTCTCCTTCCTTCTAGGTCGGGCTGGGTAAGGATGTCCTTTACCGAACTATTGGGCACGTAGGTGATGACGTGGGAGTGCAATATGTACGTCATGAATTCCTTCAGAGCCTTCACTAAAGCATATGCTTGCTTTTCCATAATGTCATACTTTAGGGGAGCATCGCGTAGTGTTCGGCTGAAGTAGGCTATGGGTTTCTCGAATTCCTGCTCGTCCTTCTGCAAAAGTACTCCGATAATAGTGTGTTCTGAGGAAAATGAAAAAAGGAGAAAATCCTTCATAAAGTCTAGGATGGCTAGCACAGGGGCTTTAGTCAGGTCCACTTTGATGTCTTCGAAGGACTTCTTGGCCTCTGGGTTTCACTTAATATTGTTTCCTTTCCTGAGCATACAAGTTATATGTTTTATGGTTTTCGCCAGGTTTGGGATAAACCTTCTTAGAAAATTTACCTTACCCAGGAAAGATTGTACCTCCTTTTTACTGCGCGGGGTGTCGATCTTCAAAATCCCTTCAACTTGGCTAGGGTCTATTTTAATGCCTTCTTTGGAAATGATGTGCCCCAAAATCTTTCCTTCCTCTACCATGAAATGAGATTTCTTCAGATTCAGTGATATGCTAAACTTTCTTCACTTTTGAAAAACTCTCTTCAGGTGCTCGAGCTACTATTTATTGGAGGTAGAGTACACTATGATGTCGTCAAGGTAAATCACAATGAATTTATCCTTTTCGTCAATGAAAGTGATTTCCATTGTCCTCTGAAAGGTGGCACCAGTGTTCATCAGGTCGAACGACATCTTAGTGTACATGAATGTTCCCCACAGAGTGGTGAAAGTCGTCTTCTCTCTGTCGTCTGGGTGAACCATGATTTGGTTATACCCTAAGAAACCGTCCAGAATGGACATCCTTTGAGATCCCACTACCTTTTGCAAGATGTAGTCCATTTTAGGAAGGGGGTAGTGGTCTTTAAGAGACACCTTATTCAAATTTAAGAAATCTACGCACAGTCTAATTTTGCCACTTTTCTTTCTCATGGGTACTAAGTTAGCTACCCACTTCGAGAATCTCAAGGAAACAATGATTTTAGCATCGAAAATATTTTTTACCTCTTTCTCGATCAGTGGCAGTAACAAGGGGTTCATCCATCTCAACTTTTGTTTGAAAGGCTTCTGATCTTCCTTGAGAGGGATAGCATGTTGGATTACCTTTCTGTCATACACTTTCAGATCATCGTAGCTCCACGAAAAAACATCCGGGAAGTCCTTCATGAGTTTTATGTAATCTTGCTTGATCTCTAGACTGAGATTTTTTTATAATTTTACCATCTTCAGCTCCGCCTCAGTCCCAATGTTGCAATATTCCATGTATTATGTGCTTGCGGTGATCCTGGGGTTCTTAGCCACATCATTTTCATCAAAAAGTTTTTCCAGCGGCACCAACCCTTTGGAATGATGTTATTTTTTAGTTGAGTTATATCCCTTCCCGTGATATGGTTTTGGAAAGGGTCATCATCACTGTGCGCTTCTGCGCAGTCATCTTCATCGCCGTAGTATTCCCTATCAAATTTTGTGTTAGCGAACTTGTTGCTCATGAGGAGGAACCTTTCCACCTATTTATCATCCTCAAACACCTGCCAGTGTTTGATGTTATCAGGTATTGTCAGCTTGTGCTTGACCTCAATTTCATATCTTTTGTCTGGAAGAGAGGGGATCTTGAAAACTGAGGCCAAGGTGGCCAATGCATCGGTGATCTGATTTTGTTCCCTGGGGATAGTGGTCAGGTCATACTTTGAAAATCCTCTAAGGAGATCTAGAGCCATATTTTTGTAAGTGCACAGTCTGGGATTCTTGGTCTGTAACATGCCCTTCACCTGATTTATGATCAGCTCAGATTCGTCGAGCAATGTTATCCTCTGTGTGCCTAGTTCTTTCAAAACTTGAAGGCCCAAAATTAGCGCTTCATACTCCGCCACATTGTTAGTGAATTCAAACGTGAGCTTGTACGAACGCAACTTCATGCTTATCTTAGGGAAGCTTACCCATATGCCAACCCCATCTCCCTCTCGGCTAATTTTGGCATCGAAACTCATGTCCCACACCCCGTCTTCCACGCAGTCTTCTGGGTTGGTGCGCTCTATGATTTCCTATGCGGTCTCATCATCATTTGTCGTGCTGGTCATCGATCCTTCTTCTCCGAAGCTAATATCATTGTAGAAAAAAGATGAACCCACTTCGGTGTCGATGACATATATAGGATGGTTGTGGAGTTGTGTTTTACTGCTCACTATATATTTCAGTAGGACTTCCTTGTATAGTCTTTTGTCATGGCCAAACACATGAATAGTGGCATAGGTCATATCCATCTGGAATGTGCCTTTCAGCTTCGTGGCCTACAATCTTCACAATAGCATTTCGAACTTCGCAGGTATGTTTGCGACAACTATGTCCATGACCATGTTCTTGAAGGGAATTTGGGCCAACGATACAACCATGTCTTTGATTAGGTCCAAACATTTGAATTTCCTTGAATAGAAAGAGAAAAGGTCTTTGTATGGTCTTGTGACCTCTAGTCCTAGCTCATCCATGACCACCTTTGGCATGAGGTTATGTGATGCGCTAGAATCAAGCATGGCATTATGCAAGTTAAGATCATGGATCTTTATACTGACGTAAAAAGGGGGAACGTTTTCCTCATTGCTCATCTCTTCCACGTGTGGACCAAAACAAATAGCAAGGTGGTCATCTCGAGCGTTTAGAGTATCGGGGGGCCCTTCTGTTTTCAGCATCTTTATGATTTGTTCCCGATACTCACCCTTTCTAATCAGCTCATTGAATGGGACAGAGATTTTGATTTTTTCCATTTCGTGTTCAAAATTAAAAGGGGGGCAGGCCTTCTCTACCTCTTTTCCGCTCGTCTCTCGGCCTGTCTCCGAGGATTTTTGGGGGATTTCCTACTTCGAATTCATCTTCTCAGCTGCATCCTTGGTCGCATTGTCTAGTATCAATCAACTTGTGGAGGGTGCATCCACTGTAATCCCCTTCGTGGAGTCTGTTTGTTTCGGCTCGACAGGTGCATCTTTACTCCGGAGGTTATACTTCTTCTAAAACTACATGATAACATTATGATAACCTTTCTTAAATTCCTTTGTCTCCCAAGATGGTGCATCATTTGTTTCGAGTATCATGCCATCCTCGGTTTCTAGTGCGAAGTCTTTGTTTTGGCTCATATATCGACCATGTTCTCTTTTTTTCAAGAACACGCACGGGTTTTTATCATCACAACAGTGCATCTGGTCGTCAAAAGACTAGTCGAAATCCTCCTCCACATAGTTTTTCTGGAAAGGGGGCCTCGTCTGCTAGTCACCTGGGTCCCACTGCTTGATTTGAGGAGTCTGACCCCTCCAGATATTTTGATTTCTCGGTTGCGGGTCATTTTGTTCTCGCGCAGTAGGCCTGTTTCCCATGGACATTCGTTCCATCAACTTTTCCATGGTTTTCATCATTATATCGAACCTATCATCTGAGGACCATGATGTCGATGGATGTGCGTCTCCCTGAGGTATTTTGTAACCCTGATTGAACTTCGATTTGATTTTTCCCGATGCCATCATGTTCACTTCGACCTCGACAACATTATTCATTATGGCATCCAGGTTTTCTGACTTTCTTTCTCTCAGCAACAGAGCAAAGTTACTGTCGAACAAATCTGCATACCAAAGCTACACAACACTAGGAGGGGGTTTTACTTTGGTAGGTATGGGGTTGTACACTTTCAGAAAATGAGCCGAGAACTATTGCATTGTTTTCTCCGGTGCTTTCTTCATGTTATTGTATTGCGTCAACAACTACAAAGGGTTCTTCTTGTCCCCCCCATTTATTTAGGAAATATCCTTTGAATGTTGTGAAGTCCTGAATGCTAGTGGGTGGGAGGGAATTGAACCACTTTATTACATCTCATGAATGGCTTTGCGTAAAAATCCTCATATTTGCATCTGCGTAATCTACCTCCTCCAAGTCGACAAAGTCATTAAACTAGTTCAGGTGTTTCTCAGCGGAAACATTTCCCTCAACATCATAGAGTCTAATTCTTTGGCTATAATTCTGAGGTAAGTCATGTAACTGGGCTAGCAGGATGAGGGGGGAGAATCTAGCAGCCATAGCCCTAGTGGGATTCATATTTTGGGAGGTGTTATTCGTCACTAGGGCTTGAAAGTTTTTAGGTCGAAAACAGTCTCATCCAAACTGGTCTTTGATTTAGACCTAAACCGATTTTGTTCGAAAATGGTGTCAAACTCTAGGTCGTCAATGCTTTGTGTGTCATCTTTGGCAAGGATAGACTTCTATGCAAAAAATATAACGGGTCTGGTGCCTGCTCTCTAGCCTTGCGCAAAATCTTCTCTAGGTCGTATATGGGCTCAGAGGGGTTTGGGTCAGGATTCACTTTGGTGTAAAAGTACTTTGGAGCTAGGTTTCCTAAATAGTCCTACTTGGGGGAACACTGGTTTGTTTGGACTGGATTCGCCAGGGTAAAGGTTTAATATGATATGGGTGTTTGTCCCTCTATTACCCTCAGGGGTCAAATGACAATGTTTGTCGTTCTCCCAGGGAAAAAAATTTCAACTTCGTCCCCGACAACGGTGCCAGAATGTTATCACTCCATAAATCTATTTGGATGATGAACAGACGAAGAAGGTAACTTTTTCAACCAACTTTGAGACCTGAAACTAGCCTTTCAGATCTGGAGAGGGCTCTCTCAGAAATGGCGCGGTCTCCACGTGGGATATGTGTTTATGAATTATGGCTAGATTTAAAACTGGTGATGAAATGCTTTGGGTTATATTGGCGCAGGTAAGTAAAAATCGAGCTATGGGGTTGGTCTGAGGAAGAGACGAAACAATTGACTCAGTGACTGGATTCGAGAGGAAAAAGCTAGGCGAGCGATAGCCTTCAATGTTAATCATAAAGTGTGGCGGGAGAAAAACAGAGGGAGAAAACTCAAGAGCATCACTGTGGATGAATTCATAGTTAGCTCAAGAAGAAAACACTTTGTCTAAGTGGCACGAACAAGGGGCGCAGTGCAGCGAATATGCAAGTTCAAAAATTCATTCCAAAATAGACAATATGAGATACGAAATTAAATATAACAGGAAAAAACATACATAGAGAAAGAAACACAATACATCCAACTATCACAACTAGATTCTTTACATCAAAACACAAAACCTTTTCATTAAGTTTCAGTCAAAAAACACTCAGACTTCTTACAATAGCATTTGTTTCTTAAAATTTCCAACCAACCCTGGTTACATCGAAAAGATGAAATATATAAATGAGGGTGTCACTTGGGCTACCCTCTATTCTAACTACTAACTCTAGACTAGGAAAAATCATGCCACATGTGCCAGAAACTCTTCGCATGGTACCATCCAAAAATAGGAAATAATCATGCATGTCTACTAGTAACCATCTTCAGGTTTCTCCATGAGATCAGATCGTCGGTCAGGATACGGCGTAGGGAAAAAATGTGTCATTGTTTCCCTTGATCATCTATCCTTATGAACAGGTGTCTGCCCAAAACCGGTTGTCTGTAATGTTGGTTTTGCCTTCCGTTACACGCCTATTTGCTGGGAGTTGCACGCAGCAAATGACTGTGCGATTCCCGTGATCGTTATCAAAATGGTGAGATGTTTCCAGAAGACGCCTATCACTCAAAAACTGTTGTGAAGGAGAAGGCCACCCATTAAGATTTATTTTCTTATGCGAGTGCGAGAGCCACAAAAAATTCTTGTTCAGCTGCCCCGTCTTCTCCAGGATACTCTGTGTGCCCTTCTCCTGCTAGCCTTTGCACTTCTCGTAGCTGGACAATAAAATTCCGAGCCTCCTTAAGTTTCCTTTTCAGCTACCTTATGTTACCTCTATGACTCTGTGCAATTGATGCCTCTGTGGTCTTTGTCGCTAGTTGTCGTTTTAATTCCCTGTTTTCCTGATAAAGATCGACAATAGAAAGATTTTCCTGCTTCAAATACTGAGATGGCATTTCCTCATTTGTCCCTATGGCTTCCACCCTCCCTTTTATGATCCTACATTTCCAGCTTGATTTCCTTGAAACTCTTGCTGAGTGACGTGCCTGAGCAGTCTTTCGACTGCCAGTCCAATGCGCGGTCCTTCTGGGATTAGAGCCTTCGTGACCTCCTCGTTCTTTCTTGGCCTACCTCTTCTCTGAGGCAACTGTTGTCCAGAGGAAAATGCTCCCATTGTCTCCCCCTTCTATATGAATTTCTTTGTTGCGGTCATTTCACGTCTTAAAGTGGTCTCTTCTGTAGGTGAAAAAATGGATCCTTCTATGTTTCCGAGAATGGTTGCCGCAAGAGTGAAAGAATTCCAATCTCTCCGAGGTTCAGACCTTGCAGTTATGTTGCTCCGCGCACCCTTTCCTGTACTCTAAGAAAATGCCATGGTGCGACCAACGTGTATCTGCACGCAAAGTTTTTGAAAAAATGTATCAAGGAACAACCTTGAACCAATTGTATTGGCAAGAGGAAACTGCGATAAGCAACTTAGGCTAGGTTCTACAACTGGGAAAACACGTCGAGCATCTGAGATTTATAGTGAATTGACCCAGAGAGGAGAAACTGGTGGACAATAATGAATTTATGGTGAAGAGAAGTTTCAAGTCGACCCTCAGGTTGTTCATGGAAAATCCCCGCATGTGGATTGCAGGTGATATGATTTTCTGTGCAGGCATAATACGAATGCTGCAATTATTCATTCCTTTGGCCTTCATAATAAACCGATAATAACTGTGGCACTTTTCGACATGAACTTTATTTAACCATTTGACTCGACAGGGCTACGTAGAAGCTGGTTTCTTAACAGGATTCGACCTTTGGGAAAAGACAAGCCCGTACCATGTATATAGTTTTCGAATCTAACACCCTTTTCCGTTTCCAAGGGCCAATCGACGATTTGTTGTCTTCAACATCATTGTATTATGTACCTGACCTCACTTGTTTGGGTGCATGGATCACTATGTGACTCAGAATCAACTTAAAAAGGAAAGAAAGGTGGCAACGCTAACAACTTCAACTAGTAATGCAACTGCAATTGGTACTGCAACTGGTTCTGAGACTGCAACTGCAATTGCAAATTAGGGTTTTATGAGGAAACCCTAATTTTTCAAACTTCAAATTTTGAAATCTGATCTAGGGGATAGATGCACTGAGCTGAGGTGAGTAAGTTGGTGCAGTCAGATTTATGAAAATCCAAATTTTACCCCCTCAAACTTGACCAATGGATTTATGGACTGGTGATTATGGTACTTCTGGTACTCTAGTACTTATGGTTTTATGGTACTTCTAGTACTTTGTGAAAACTAGGATTTCACTTTCTGGGAGATCTTCCCACTGAAAATGTGTGCTAAATGTGCCAAATAATTCCTTGGTTTAGGTTTCACTTTTCTAGATGGTTTTGAGGCTAAACATCTTCTTCAATAAAAAGCCCTAATTTTTTATGTATGACAACAGTGACGTTTTACTTCTTCTTGTGAAAGATTCTCTCTTCATCTTAGCTCTTATACCATGTTAACGTTTAAGATATTATTGGGTTTCTTTTCAATTCACTAGATAACCATAGCATAGATAGGATCACTGAGAAATACACAATCACAAGAGACACATCATTTATCCCGGGAAACCCTCATGGGGGAGAAAACCCCAAAAAAACTTCCTTAATATAGATAGCCAATACAATGCCAAGAGATAACTCAAACAATACAGAAAGTCCTCTCTCAAGAATGTGCCTCTCTCTCTCTCTTCCTTCTTCTCCAACTGTAGCTCCAAACTTGTGCTCTGATGAACAAGTGAGTGAGTGAAATAAAGAGGCGCTAGCCTCTCTTATTTATACAATCTAGCAGGCACTGAATTGATATGTCTTTTCACTGGCAGGGCCAACTTCTCATTTTGGGTGGTTATAACCACTTTTAGTATATTCTAGGGTCGACTTCTCTTTTAGCCTATTACAATTAGGGTTTGACCAATCTGCAAAAGGGGATTTGGTCATTTACAATACCCGCCATGATCAATCCGCAAAAGGGGATTGATCTAATGAATAATACATCAATAATAAATAGAATGCTCTTTGCAGTTACAATATTTCAACAACCACACCCGCAACCCTACACCATCGACTAGATTTTCCAAGGAAGAGATCTTTATGTCAACCAACAGTGTTGTCTACCCTACAACATCAAGACTTTCAAATATGAGGTATTGTGTGATATTTCTCCCCTTGAAGTTTGTGATGTTCTTTTAGGACAACCATATTTGTGGAAGCATCATGTTTTGTATGAGTTTAGACACCGCAATGTTATTATTACTATGGGTAGACAATTGTACAGTATACCAGAGGTAGCACTGTCTATCACTATTTCTTTAATCTCTGCTAAGAAATGTAGTTAGGCCATTTCACAAAATAGGAAGTTCATCTTCTTTGTGATCCATTCTCACAGTAAGAAAAAGGTCTTCGACACATTTGTGGCCTCTACACAGAGCCTCTCTTTGCAACAGAAGTAAGTGGACAAGATCATGGAAGAATAGAGAGACATCTTCTCCTCACCCACCGGGGTATCGACGCACTACCAAGTCAAGCATCCAATTCATATGACCCTCAGTGCACCTCTACCTAATGTACTAGTCTATCGTCGCTCTCTGATGGAAAATGATGAAATCAGGCATCAAATCCAAGAGATTATTCAAAAAGGGCACATTAGACCCAACTCCTCCCCTTGTGGAATCCTGATTGTACGAGTGCATAAGAAGGATAGGACTTTGTGAATTTGCATTGATTACAGAGCCTTATACAAAATCACAGTCAGGAACCAGTACCTAATTCTCGATATTGATGACCTTCTTGACCAACTCAAGGGGGAAAAGTTCTTTAGAAAGATTAACCTAAAGTTTGGCTACCACCAGGTTCCCATCGAACCAACTGATGGATGGAAGACAACCTTCAAATCTAAAGAAGGTCTCTTTAAATGGTTGGTCATGCCCTTTGGCTTAACAAATGCACCAAACACTTTCATGAGGTTAATGGATGATGTATTGAGACCCTTCACCAACTCCTTTGTAGTGGTATATTTGGATGACATCTTCATCTTCAACAGAACTTGGGAGGAGCACATGCAGCATATTCAACAGGTTTTGAGAAATCTATGGCAGTAGACACTATATGCCAACTTGGAAAAATTATCTTTTGGCATGAATATGGTCCAATACTTGAGCTACATTGTTGATGAGGATGAGGTACATATTGATCTAGGTAAGATCCGAGTCATATTTTATTGGCTAGCCCCGACCACACTAACCGAGCTTCAGAGCTTCTTCGGACTTGCCAACTTCTATCGATGGTTCATGTTGGGATTATCCCATATTGCATGGGCCCTCATCCAGGTGACCAAGGGAGTTGGCAGGGAAAAGTTCATGTAGGGGATGGAACAACAACGGACATTCGATAATCTAAAGCATCGCTTGTGCTCAGCTCCAGTACTCTCATTTCCCGATCGACAACAACCGTTCGATATTAATACTGATGCATCTGACTATGTTATAGGTGCACTTCCACTCAACACGGCCATCCAGTGGCATACCATAGTGAGACACTCTCATATACTATCCGGAAATACCCCACCTATGACAAGGAAATGTATTCCATTGTACAAGCATGTTGTCAATGGAAACATTACATTTTGGGGAAGGAGATGATCATCCACACTGATCACAAGCCTCTGCAGTTCATACAAACATAGGGGAAATTACAGAATCACCGCCATCATAAGTGGTCCACCTACCTGCATCATTTCCATCTCAACATCAAGTATAAGACAGGGATCTCAAATCGTGTCGTTGACTGCCTCAGTCGACCTCCTGTGGCTGCACTCACCACTGTGCTCCATTCCTATGGACATGAAGCATCTGAGTGGCCCCAACTTTATCAACAAGATCCAAACTTCACCACCACCTATAAGCTCTTGGGTACATGCGCGAATGTCAATGATTTTCACATTCAGGACAAACTATTATGCCATTTGGGCCATATTTGTGTTCCTACAAGCGAGCGTGCAAATCTAATCTTGGAATCCCACTACAGTCAGATGGCGGAACATTTTGGCGTGGAGAAAAATGTGCTCGTTCTTCAGAAATATTTTTATTGGTCAAAACTTTTATAGGATGTCAGAAAGTATATCATATCTTGCACTTCATGTTCCATTGCCAAGCCAACCATCAAGAAGAAAGGTTTATACACCCCTCTTCCTACTTCCGAGAAGCCTTGGGAATCCATCTCAATGGATTACATGTCTATCCTTTCGTCCACCAAGCAAGGAAATGATTATGTATTTGTGGTCGTTCATGAGTTTTCGAAGATGGCCATCCTCATAGCCTATAAGAAGAATATCACAATGGCAGATACTTCCAAGCTATGCTTCAAACAAGTGTGGGTCCATTTTGGGATACCACAGACCATCATCTCCAACCGGGAAAACAACTTCCTCAACAAATTTTGGTCGAGTATCTAGTCATTGTTGGACACCAAGCTCACCAAATCGACTTATTTCCACCCCCAAATAGACGACCAAGAAGAGGTCGTCAATCAGATGATTGTGCACATCCTTTGCATGTACAAATCTAAGCATCCACACACATGGGATGAGAGTCTTTCCTATGTTCAGAATAGTTAAAACAAATTTTTCCATAGGTCCACCAACCATAGCCCATTTCAGGTAGGGTTGGGGTTCCAACCCTTGGGTCATATTGATGTTGCACTACCTCTTGCCACCACACAGAAAAACTCTTCCCATGTTCAGTCTGAGACTGACAAAGCCACCATATTCATTGAGTGGATTCAACACATCCGCTAATAGTTCCATGAGATTTTGCAGAAATCCAATGCTAAGTACAAGCAACGCCATGATCAACATAGGGTACCACACCAGTTTCAGATTGGCGACAAAGTCTGGTTACATTTGCAGAAGGAGCGTCTCACGGGGCCCCATCAGAAGCTTCTCCCACTTCACTATGGGCCTTACACTATCACCAAGGCTATGGGTATCAATTATTTTGAGCTCAACACTTCATCTTCCCTGTCCTGTACCCAGTGTTCAATGTGGACCTCCTTCGGCCATATTTTCCACCATTATTGGACACCTCAGAGATCACAGAATAGTTGAAACCAATAGATCTCAACCATGACTACATGGAACAAGCATCCACTGATAAGATAGTGTACACACATGTCAAGGGCACTCGTCAACAGAGGATCCAACTTTAACAGGTTGTCAAGGTAGGGCAGCTCCTACACCAAGGCAAGTGGCTCACCCAGGGCCAAATCCAGCAAAATTTTCCTCACCTGATGGGGGAGCTCAATGCAATGGAGACCATTTCTTCCTAAGGGGATAGGATTGATCCAGGTGGATATTGGTGGCCACCCACCTATTCCAACTGGCTACTCTTGTCCATTTTTTGTTCAACATGTTCTTTTGTACTTGTTTGTAATTATGGGTTCTACACTTCTGGGGTTGTCTGAATCCCTACACATCTTCCAGGTGGATACTGGTGGCCTCTCACCTAATCCAACTAGCTTATTTTTTATGTTTTCATGTCATCACATCTTGTTGTACTTTCAGGGCCATTTGGGAGCCCTAAATAGTGTTTCTTTGGCTCGCCATAGTCAAACTGTAGACGGAGTCAAAGTTTGATGATGTAATGTGTAGTTCTCTGAAAGACCTTTCCAACGAGCTATCACGCGCCTAAAACATAGGTTGTATGCAAAAGTTACGAGCCTGGAAAGTTGAGGTACCAACTTACCCATAAGGGCCCACGTGACTTTTGTTGTTTCACCTCCTAGGGTTAGGTTTTTGGATGTCTAGGGTTTTGGTATTCATGAGTAATATCAAAAATGCCTCTAGAGCCTCATTGTAGTCATTCTGCTCAGACGGATGTGCGTAGAAACCACATCTCTTCTTAGAGATAGCTACCACCATTCGAGCAAGTGTTTCAGTTCTGCAGTTTTACATTTTCAATCTACTTCATTTATTTAATATAAGATATTGTTCACTATATATCTATGTTATTCTTCATATCTTTGTGCTTATTGTATTCAGTCTGTTAATCAGTTCATTCTTCTCTATCCGGATCATTAAAACAAATCATCGCAACCTAAAATACTTCCTAGAGAAAAGGATTTCATCCCCTTACCAATATAAATGGGTCACCAAAATGTTAGGATATGACTATGATATAATTTATAAGAAGGGAAAGGATAATGTGGTAGCAAATGATCTCTCTTGAAAGTATGAAGAAGAGTCCATTTTTTAACTCTTCTTCATAGTAGTAGATTGGTTGAATGATGTCCATAAAGAATGGTTAACAAATCCCAAGATCTCTCACCTAATAGAATAACTTCAAATGGAACCCCATGCATATCATGGATACACTTGGAAAATCAAAGAGATTTTCTATAAAGGGTGCCTTTATTTGAACACAGTCAACATTTAAATCAACGATGTGATTTGAACTTCATGCCTCTCCAATATTAGGTCATTCAGGATTTCCTAAAACATATGGAAAGATCAAATGTTCATTTTTTTGGGAAGGAATGAAGAAGGACATCCACACCTTTGTGTTAAAATGTGACCTTTTTCAATGACACAAGGGAATTGAAACCTCCAAGTGAACTAAAATATTTACCCATTCTGCCAACTATATATATTGACATTTCCATGGACTTCATAGTGGGTTTACCCAAATATGGCAATAAATTTGTCATCAATGTTGTGATTGATTTCCTTTCCAAATATGTTGATTTGTGTGCTCTATAAGACCCTTTTAAATCTTCCATGGTCACTCAAGTATTCATGGTAATGAGCATGATAAGATATTGGTCATCAAGGTGAAGCCCCAATGGCTTACTATAAGGTCTTTCCTACTAGAAGGTTTCACTTACTAGAAATTTCCTTCTCTAGATTGTACCTAGGAGGTAGATAGAACTATATAAAGTAGTAGAATCAATTTAATGAGATGTCTTGTGAAGTATATTGTAATCGGAGCTCTACTCATTTGAGGTTGCCCCCTCAAAGAGGAAAGTGAACATTTCTCTCATCAATAAAGGTATAACATGATTCGAATTTATGCAGGAACACAACATAATACACAAATAACCATAAATACAAAGATGCGGTGGAAATAACACTTCATTTCATTAATATCAAAGAACTAAAATTTGTTTACAGACATAATGGAAATAAACTAGCTAGGGTGTTGGTAGCTTATCTTTGAGAAGATATGTGGCGGCTACAGGCCTTTGAACTTTGTGTTACAATGACGCTCTAAGGCCTATATATTATTGAGAAACAATGGAAAACCCTAAACATCCAAAAACCTAACCCTAGGAGATGAAACACTAGAATATGGGCCCCGTCGGGGTAAATTGGTACATCAATTTCCCGGGATTGTAAATTTTCCATATTATCTCTGTTTGACGCACATGATACATCGTTAGAAAGATCTATCTAAGGACTACAAATGCTGATAGTGAATATGAAGTCCAGAACGGACTCATATTCGCTAGATGTTTGATGACCAAAAAACATCGTTTAGGGCCTCAAAATGGCTCCGGAAGTTTAGGACCCAAAAAACTGCCAAAAATAGTAAATTGTGCTACAATTAAAGAAACTGAAAAACTGAAAGAAACAATGGTGGGGGTCCAAGTGGAATAGGCGGGTGGCCACCAATATCCACCTGGATCATAACATTTTTGGGTATTCTAGTTCTCTTATTTCTTATTGATATTGTAATCTTCCATTTTTGTAACTAATCTAGGTAAATTATATTATTTCTACTCTGCATCTTCCAATTCACTAATAAATAACACCAACATTTGGTGCATCCAAAAGGGATTTTTATGTAATCTAAAATTTGACTATGGATATAAGGCCACAACCTCATATCTATGTTGTAAGGTTGTCCATCATTTAGGTCTACTTCTACTAAAATGAGAGTCATTATTCTATACAATTAATTTTTGTATGAACTATCGAATTCATTGCTTCTTTCAATTATGTCTACAATACTTCTTAGGAACCCATTTGACCATAGTTCTAATGGTAACCTCAACAACTTCACACGTATTGGTTGCTTCGAAATTGATTATGTCCATGAGTTAAAGCATGTTTAGCACATTTTTAATGCCAACAATGTTGAACCTCAATACCATAGTGATTCCAGAATCATATCCATATCCTTCTCTACATGGAAGATGAAACCTATCCATCCTCTTAATATCTTGTGGAATTTGGGAGCATAACCCAAAACAAGACTCCAAGTTCCCCCAATCCATGAACATTCAAATTTGTATTCATTATTTGTCTCCCATGGAACCTTCCTATAAGAACCTTTTCATGTAATTCAAAGATTTACCTTAAATAAACATCCTCTCCAACAACCATCTTCACTCACTCCCTTCTCTTTTCCACCAACTTCTAGGGTTTCCTCTTTTTGTTTGTTTTTGATACTCCACCTCTCCCTTCTTACTTCTACTCATAACCACACAAATATTCAAAGTCCATATTATGACCTATAAACCCCAATCCCTTGCATTCATCTACTAGGGTTTTTTCCTTTGACCAAATACTGTTATCCTATGAAAATTGTGCATATCCTTGGATCAACTCAAAAATATCATTTGTCCTCATAAGGGTTTGCTTCTCAAAGGCATTAACTTGCTCATTGACCCTGCACTCCTAAAAAATGATTCCCCAAACATCATCCTTTAATCCTTTTTTTAGGGATCTGTACTTCATATCATTGCAATTAATGCCTTTGTGAGACCTATCTCCATCCCTTATAATGCTACCTTCAACCCCTTTCTTGTAATTTTCAAAAGTCTTCTCCCACAACCCTCGACACTCCTTTACTTCAAGGTCCATAATATTTTGAGCTAATTCCACGGTGTTATGAATATCTAGACCCCTTCTAGCAAGTATGCCAAGTAATCAATGAGCTAAACCTCCTTAGAGTTCTGCTCCATCACCATAAAATAAAAACCAATCTTGCTCTCCCTCTTTGATGATAAAGATATATGAATTCACTTGCAAATGTTGTATATAACAAATTATCCAATTAAAATAAAACTATATTATTTTAGATTTACAATTTTATTTTATTATAAATAAAAATAATTTAAAATCTTAATTTTTATGGGAAAATAATTCCTTTGTGTAAATACAAATAAAATGTAGTATAGGTTAGAAATATTAGAGTCATTCTTAATATTTTCACATATGGAGAGATAAATTCATTAGGAAAGGATGTGATAATACTTTATTATATTGAAATATTTGAGGTAAAGATAAATCTGTGAAAGGATGTAATAATATTTATTATACGGATGTAATAATATTTATTATACCAAGGGGTGAAAGTATGTAATAATATTTATTATATTAAGGGTTTTGAGGTACGTGAAACTATGTTGCATGTATTTTATTGAGGTAAATGATGTTTTTTAAGTAAAACTTCAAGTATATAAGAGAGAATAAATCAAAAATAAATTCTTTTAAACATCCAAGATATTAAAATGTTCACCATAAATAACATAAGAATATAGAGAGAAGAATTTTTAAGGTAGGGTAACACTATCAAATACTCTTTATGGAAGGAATCACTCCACAAGCTATGCTTACTACAATATAATCCAATACATCTAATATAATGATTCTCATATGTATTTATACTTTCTCATATGTATCTAGAGAGTTTTATGCCAACTACCCATTATTATTAAATTATTTCCTTTTAATTATATAGGAAGCCTATTCCATTATTATGGTCATATTACATACATTATTCCTTTGGGTACTTCCTTACTTATCTCATATTATCCTCCCTAAGTGCATGATATCTTTACAATCTAGTATGAGGAAGATGTGTAATTCCTTCCGTGATCAACATGAAATTGACATGTGACATTTAAAAAATTAAAAAATTCTTATGGTTAGAACATTTCAATGGTATGCTTCTCAATATGAGAGAAATGTGTAATTTCTTCTATACTCAACATGAGGTTGACACGTAACACACACATACATACACATATATAAAGAATGAGTGTAAATGGATATATAAGAAAAAGGAAAAACAATTTTTATATTAAAAAAATTGAGGAAATGTTTTTTTATCAAAATATTTAATCCCCCATGATAAATCAGAAGATAAAATGGATCTACTTTCATTTTAATTATTAATTAATAAAAAAATCACTTCAATTATTTTTTTTACATTTGGCTGTGTAGCTATGGATTTAATTTCAAATGATCATCTATGTAAGAGATTCAGCATATGTATTTAGATTTATTGAATGCAATTCTACAAAAATCTTCAAAAGAGATATAAGAGCTCAATCGACATAAAAAGCTTCAATATTTTTTTAGAGACTCAGCTAAGCTTCGGTATTTTTTAGAAAAACTCAGCTCGATGGCAGTAGACTATTCTCATTACATTCAAGAAGGTCAAAAGATGGATCGTTGATAATTGGGACGTTACATAATGTTGTATAGCTTCATGCAATAGTGTTATTATGCAGAGGAAGGAACTCATGAAAATATGCACTGTAGTGGGTGAATCTCTCCTCCTCCTGATCTGATCGATCTTCACCGATCTTCATACCATCACATTTGGATTTCAAATCAAAGAGAAGGTTATAACCACCCTCAGCTTCAGATGACATTGAAAGAGTATTGTCGCACTGTGTTGAATTATAATCTGTGGTCGACTCACTGTACAAAGGAAATAATTCAAGTGTTATAGGCTCGTTTGGTTTTGATGTTCTCGGTTCAGGCCAAGCCTGATGTCGATGAAGAAATCTTAATTCCCCTTGTTCTTCATCGATAAACACTGTATTGTTCGTTTCAGGGCTATCAGCTACTTCATCTTTGGCCACTGTTCCCAGGGTCCATTGCATAGATTGAGAATTCTGTGCTCCGATATTATATGCCTTTTCAATAACGTAATTTTCTCTGTTGGAGTGCTCATGCTGGTCTATAGGGTTAGGGTTACATACCCCTCTTCTTCCAGAGTTACAACGCTTATGTTCGCTTATTGAGCGCACGTAGTTAACTTGCACTGTTGTGCATTCTTCATGTTCGTGAGGAGATGGAGTTGCTAGCCTTAGAAAATCATTCGCATGAGCTGGTTCCTGCCAATATTCACCATAGCAAATTATCTTTAGAGAACGTTTATATATAAAATCATGCAATACATATATAAAGAAGTGATGAAACAATTTAGTATATATATAAGCTAAGAAAAGGGCGCAACTTGATACTGTTTCAACTCCATTAAGGCTTGATTTCTCTGAGTACCATGTCTGTTTCAAGTTAATAAGGTTTGCATAAGAAGTTGGTTAGCTTTTTTACAAAATGGTTTTTTTGGTTAAAATTCTTTGATATAAATTTATATGAATCATTGTTTTTTGCTGTTTAGAATTTATTTCTGAATGTAAAAATGGATTCAGCATGTTGAAAAATTCTTTCAAGTATTAAGATTTTACAGAAATAATCACTTAAATTTACTCAACAATTTCTCACAGAATTTAGGGCAATTCCAGTCTACAATATAACATATAAATATACCTCATTTGTGAAAGTGTTCCTCGGTCGAGGTGGCAATCTCGTCATCTTCATCTTCATGTTCGTTTCAGACCATCTGGCTACTGCAAGCATTTATTAAGATGCATAAACTCGTGAGATGAGTATTGTAAATGTCAGAATGCCATACATACATACATTCGCAAAAGCATCATTAGAGTATATTATACCGTTTGCGCCGGAGTACTGTTGTTTTGAGAACTTTTCCCAGGGCTGGGGGATATCTATCCTTAATGGTAGCAGGCCTGCAGCCGACATCTCCATTAATCTGCGGCGTCTTTTCTGCCTCTCGCGAGCTTTATGGTTTTGGAACCAATAGAACACATTCTTCCCTTCTATTTTTCCGTAGCAGCGGAGCTGTGCGGTGATATACTGGATCTGCTCGGCACTGGGAGTCCGGATACCTCTTTTGTACAGATCTTCCAGTATTCTAAGCTGATCTGCTGTCGGATTCCATCTCGAGGTCACTGTTTGAGATGATGCGCCGCAATTCCCTATGCCTGTTATTACCCGAGAAGCAAAAACTGTATTTTATACATATATTCATGCCCTCTCTCTAGATCAAACAGTGTTCCATTATTGATTATTTATTGACTGTTTAGAGATAATTTTATATGTTTTCTATATATAAATAAAATATTATAGATTTCTTATAATGATATTTACTGATTAAGAATATGACTAAACATTTAAATTAAAAAAAAAATATGTGAGCGAGATTCTTTATTTAACAAATATGAAAATCTCATCCACAGATTTGATATTTGACTGAACTCTTACCCTAAAATAATTATATTATATTTATAATATAATAAATGTGTTTATTTGGTTTCTTCTTCTTTTTAACTAAACAAATTATGTGTTTATATACATTCAATATACCGTTTTTTATTTTTTTTATAATATATCGGTTGATTTGCTATAAGATCAGCCTGCATTTATTTGGTTTCTTCGTTCTCTTTTGAAAAATAGATTTTGAATATTTATAAAAAATAAGATATTATATCTAACAGTCTGAAACAATTTTTAGTACTTACAATAAAAAAATTTACACAAATTTGAACAGCTAATTGAGAGATCATCTTACCCCTATATTCTCTAATTTATTTTAAAAACTTAAAACATATATTAACAGTACTTAAATTGTCTTTAAGATTGATGTTATCATAATCTTAACATTTTAGGAAATCAAAATAATATATTTTACAAAGGCCTATGTGAATAATCATTGAAACAATTTCTATCATTTTAAAAGCTCGGATCATCTCCAGGCTCTCTCCTATCCTCTCTTCTAAACTGAGGACGGGCATCTCTACGTTTTTTATACAGAAAAGAGCCTAAAGCCATCATGTTTTTAGCTTGCAAGGAATTTCATTTCATAGAAAGGTCAGCGAGGCATGATATCAATTAATATCAGTATGATATAGAATTTCAAAACATGAATATGGACAATATACTAAGATTAAGCAGACACAGCAAACTAGGAGTTAAATTGCAGAAATGTTTTATACAAATTTAGATGGGGCAAAGACATAAATAACCTTACCAGCAGCACGAAGGAGTTTGCTGTGGTTTTGAATATGTTTAAAGTCGTATGAGATGTTTTGTCTGTCCATTTTTGCATTCCGATCAGGATTGAGTTGATCTCCAAGTAAATCCGCAGCTGCAGCAATAGAAGAGTAAGTAGGTTGGTGGAGATCCACGAGGCTTCCTGGTGCAGCAGGCTTTGGAATGAGAGGCCTGAGACGCTTGTAGGTAGAATATGTATCAGAAGAAGCAGACATTGTGGGAATGAGTAGAAATGAATAATGAATGTTTTGGGATATGGAAATTTATTTGTTGCAGTTTGTTCAAGTCAACAGGATGAGGTCACCAGAGTCCTTAAAAAAAACGAAAAATAAAAAGACATGACATGCCAAACAAGTAATGGAAGAGCAGATGTAATGTGGACAGGAAAGCAACAGATGAGTTGACACAGACAAAAGGTGATTTTGGACAAATTTACTTAGTGACCAAGGTAGCAGAAGCAGCAAGGCTGAGACAGAGACTGAGACTGAGAGAGAGATATGCTGGGATGCTGGTGAAGAAGAGTACATTCACATAAAACGTTGACTGATGGATTCCAGACCTCAACAGAGTGTCAAAGAATTTGAGGGAAATTGAGTCAGGCATGGCCTGTCTGTATGTCCCTTCAGTTCCTTAAGGGTGACTTTACACGGATCAAAAGCAGTGGCGTGGAATTCTGGGAGTATTGGAGATTGCAAATTAACAACGACTACACGCCCCCATTGCCATCATAGCCATTGCCCATCTTTTTTTTAAATGCATTCCCGTTTGCATTTATAACTCAGAATATGTATATGGATGGATTTATGAATAAAAATGCCGAATGCCCAATACCAATCAGCGCATAGTAGTGCAGTACAGTGCAGTGCCCAACCATTCATATACGATTCAGTGTTCTCCACGTTTCCCGAGTTGTTGTTTTCTCTGAAGCTTCCTGTCCAAATATTGCACACGCTTCGCTTGTACCTGAATTTTGCCTAGCAGATCCAGATGGTTTAAAACCCTACTAAATCCTAATAGCATATTCTGCTCTAAAACCCTAGGACTTGGGAACTACCGCTGTACTAATGTAAGGACTGACGGGATCCTATTCCTGCATATTGAAAGATTACTTGGGAAAACGGATTATATCTGAAACGTCAATGTTCACATGATAGCTCCAGATCCACTCTCTGGAATAAGCCAGGATTCAATCCCGTGACCGTTATGATTTTCAACATCGTCCTCCGATTATTAAACAATCATTATTCGGGCTATCCATATCTATCCATTTATCTCCTATTAGATTCATTTAAATCTCAGATCTATGAATTCTGTATAGAGATAAAGTTCATCATTATAGATATCTATCCATTTAGATTCATTAGATTCATTTAAATATCAGATCTATGAATTATTTGTAGAGATAAAGTTCATCATTATAGATATCTATCCATTTAGATTCATTTAATTTTCAAGTCTATGAATTACTTACTTAGATTCATTTAAATCTATGAATATCTTATAATGGTAAAATTAATTTAAAATAAAATATATCATAATAATATGATATAGTAAGAGTTTTGAAGCTGTATGTACAATCACAAACTAGAGCTGTACATTGAGCATTGTTGCCTAATAAAGTGCGTTGGGATTTTGCATAAACTTTATGGAGATTAAAAAATCAGTGCAACTCTCTACCCTACTTTACTCGGGCTGGCTGTAAAGCAACTGTAAACCAGAACGGTAGGCTTGTCTGATAACTACACTAGTGTTCAATGCATATATACATATTCATCGGGTGAGAGGGAAAGAAGGGAGGCACATTTCGTCTAGTTTCTGTGACGGACGGCTATACTGTACGTATTAAGAGTTTGAATGGCCTGCGTGCCATTGAACCCACCGTATAAGCCGTCGTTGTTTAACAAAAATGGGAAGCAAATCGGGCAGAGGGTTTTCCTAAGAAAAACAAAGGATTCTGAGTTGGGCGTTGAAAGCTGAGACATATTAGCACAGTACAGCTATTTGTGTTGAGCATGTACTTGTCGTTCAGGCTTGAGGCATAGGAGGCAATAGGAGGTAATGGAAGATGGGCACGAGAAAAGTACTCCTGCAGACTGCTATTCTGTATATGCGGCCATTAACTGCATCAATTTCTTCATCCAGTACTTGGCCTGCTTACCTGACTGCCTGTCCATACTGTACAAACATTGAACATTAATCAATCAATGCTGTTCTTCTCCAGCAACGAAATATTACCATTTGGGTAATCGATACCAATATAATTTAGGTGAATACCAATTTCAAATCTAAAGTACAAGGATTCGATATATCCGATGCAAACTGTATATGTGGCATAACAGACATCGTGTCTCATTCTACGACATATATGGAAGAATCTGTGTGGAAACAACTCATTTAATAACGGAGTCGGAGAGAGGGCCAACGTTTTGGATTCCGGTCATCCATTCTTTTTGGTGATGAACCCCACCGCCGTGCTTTGCGAAGTAAAAGAAATTATTCGACGTGGAGAGAGGGGAATTGAACGCAAATTGGTGTAGTTGATCTTCAAGAGATTCAACGCTGGTGACATGGTGTAGTCGATGTTCCAAAGATTCAATGCTACGTAGAAGGAGTTATCCCACGTGGACAGCGAGGAGTTGAACGCAAGTTGGTGCAGTTGAACATCCACACATGGAACGTTTAATGCTTTTGGAGCTACAAACACAAACATAGAACTGTTACACTACAAAAACTAGGGATACAGAACTCTCTTAGGTTCTTCACATAATTGTCATCGTTGTCGTTGTCATCATCAGCAAGAATAGTGAGGGAACAACTGCAATGGGAACATTGTGAGGTTTGGCATTTAGCTACGACAATGAAGGAAGGAACAATGTCGGGAAAATGAACAGTGCGAGGAACAGGAACAGAGCGAGGGAACAGGAGCAGTCTATGAGGAACAATGACGAGTTTGGCGTGTAGCTGTGAGGGACAGTGTGCAAGAGTTTTAGGTGGGCTCCCAGCGGTTTTCAGTCATTTGTCCCCAATAGGCAAACAAGTATTGTCATGTTCCTTATTTTGTGTTTTTTTCTTGTCCCCTATGGCAATGGCAATGCTTTCAACATACATGAAAAATGGACAAGAGATACCTGTCTCTTGTGAAACAAACCATTTAGGTCAAGTGAAAATTATCTCTTCAAGCAAAGTAGGGAAGTGGGTTTGGGTCAATGCCAAATAGTTTCGGAGTATTTTAAAATGTAGAGTTGTCCGTCTAAAATGGGAGCAGACAAGGAAAAATTGGCCCTCCGTAATAAACTTTCAAACAAGTCTCTTTTGCAAGGGTGTAGCAACAATACGACTAAAGAAAACAATGATTATCCCTTGTACAGTCCTACATTCACACCTCTCACCTGGTCACCTGACGTGTATGTGCAATAGTTACTAAATGCCAAGAGGAGATTGGAGGTTTTGGAAGTCAAAGAGTAGGAGAGAGACCTTAAAATCCATCTATTGACAGTAGAAAATTAGGGCTTGGCAGAAAGCATTAAAGTTTTAAAAGATCAAGTGACATTGTTGCAAGAATCTCTTTTGGTAGGAAAGGTTGAATGGAAAGGCATGAAGGATGCCTAGAAAATCAGGAAAGAATCGTTGTGGAAATTAGAGATGTGTTGAGCTCTAAATCATCCAAAGCTGAAGGGAAAGCAGTTGAGCAAGAAAACACCCAAGAAGTGAAAGCAAAGGATGAAAAGAAAAGAGGTTTTACAAAAAATTCCAAAACTTGGGCACAAGTTCTTAGCAATTCTGCTAACATGGAAAAAGAAGCAAATAGAGAACGGAACGACATGCAAGATAGAGAAATCAAAGAAAGACAAGTCAGAGAAACGAACATAATTATGAAAGGTGTGAGAGAGTATGGAAAAAATGAATGTACTCTCGATCTTACAAGTCACTTTTTGAAGGACAAGTTACTTTGGCAAGGTCGAATTTTCCAAGCGTGGAGGGTGGATAAGCCTAGTGACGAGAGATATAGGCCCATAAAAGTCATCATGTCAAGCACACGTGACGAGCAAATTCTCCTAGGCAAGAAGCAACTCTTGAGGGGCTCTCGCTTTTTTCTAGACGAAGATTTAACTATTAGACAACGAGAGGAAATAAGGGAAGAGATGTCAAAGGTTAGGGAAAAAGGGCATGGTTGTTCAAAGGCAAATTTGTTATTGTCTTTTTCGGTCCTCATTCTAAAATAGGACAACAAGGTGGTAGCCAAGAAGCGACAACAAATTCGTTAGCATGAAACTATGCAACATGGCCAGTATGGGCAAATAGGGGTGAAGACTCAACTTTGAGTCTTGTAGGACAAAACAAATAACAATTGGGTTCTACCCAGGTTTCCTTAAGACTAGTTTGTTGGAACTGCAGAGGTTATCCTTGGAGGCAGGGACCTGGGTTAGGGCCTATCATAGAAGATAGAGACATAATTTGTCTCTTGGAAACACATGAGCATGAAGGGTGCAAGACACCTCTGTTTGAAGGGTATTTGAAGATGGCAATGTGGAACAAGGCAACTAAGAATGGTAAAGGACACAGGGGTATCATGGTCTTAGTGAGGGAAAAAAGGTTGCCTCATTCAGTTAGAAAGAGAAGACTCAAATAAATAATTTATTTGGTTTAAAATCTCAGAAAATGGAAACATCATAATAATTGCAACATGTTATTTTGCTCCACAAGTTTCAAAAACTTCCAAAAGCAAGAGGCTTGACCACAAAGACCCCTTTGCAGCCTTAAAAACCGATATTGCAACATACTCTCAACTAAGTGAAGTCCTTATAGTGGGTGATTTCAATGCTAGAAATGCAAGTGAACATGCTAGTATTCTTCACTGTAAGGAAGACTACAATCCCATTTAGCTTACAAAAGAAGGTAATCATCAGTGGACAAGAGATTCAGAGGACAACAAAAGCTGCAACCTTTTTGGGGAGCAATTGCTTACTCTATGTGGGGCATTTGACCTAGTCATTTGTAATCGGTTGGCTAGATGGGCGAATTCTAGTAATTTCACCTACAATGGCGCAAGTATAGTGGATTATGCAATTTGCTCGCATGGCTTGTTTGAGAAAATGGAGAAGTTTTGATTGGTGAACCACCGTGGGAGTTGAAATTTGATCATAGACTGATCTATTTAAGTTTCATTTGGATTGAATAGCAGTAGTGTGGGACAAAAAATCAATGCATTCAACAACCTCTTTTAAAGGGAACAATTCTTGTAAATTCTAACCTTGTACAATGTCTACTGTAAACAGATATTCAGAAAAGAACAGAAAAGATACAATGGCAAATACAAACATTACATAGATATTTTTCCCTTGGAAACCCAAACCGGGAAAACCAACATATATTATATTCATTCATTGTATTACATTGTTTACAATACAATATACATATAGGAGCCAGCGGCATCCAAAACCCTAACCCAATGACCCGGATTAGTCCAAAACCCTAATTCCTTAACTGGAAATAGAAAACCATCAGCAAAAACCATGTGCCGAAAAAACCACCTAAATACATGACACGTTTCTCGAGGCATAAAAAAAAATTCCGGGGGCGCTGCCCCCAGACCTCCGCCCCCCTCTAACCCGCCTATGCGCCCAGTGCATACACTTAGACACTGCTACTCCTGCAAAGAATATAACACATACCCAATAATTCTTTTGACTCAAAAAAACTGTAATACATTCAAGATAGTGCTAGAGAGGTTGTTTAACAAGGAGAAAATTTCATCCTAGGGCCTCCATAGTCACGAGCTAACAGATTTAATTCAAAGCACACTTACAGAATGCAAAAGAGAAAAAAATATGAAATCTGAAACAAATTTCTTTCTGTTTAATGCTTGGTTTGATGAGGAATGAAAAACAATAAGGAAAACTTTGAAAGAGTTAAGCCAGAAAGAAATAAACTTAAAATCCTACAAGCAGATTGTAAGAAAGAAAAAATCTGATTTCATGATCTCAAGGAGGGAGGAACTAATGTTCCTGGGGAAAAATAACCCCAAGTTAATTTGGAAGGAACTTCAAACGAGAAAGAAACAAACAAAAAATATTATAACAACTTATCAATGGTTCGAGTATGCAAAGCAACTTTATGATCAAGATCCTAAGGTTGACGCCCCCTGGTCAACACTACTACTAAGCTCTTCACCGTGCAAGAGATTTAGGTGGATATTAAAAAGTTGGGTGTTGGAAAAGCAAAAGATTTAGTTGAACTTCAAGCAGAATATCTAAAGTGGGGTTCGAAAACTCTTGCACCTCACATTATGAAATTTTTCAACAACATCATTAAGTAGGGATTCCCTATAGATTGGACAATGAGCCTAGAAATACCGCTTTTCAAGAGTGGTGATGTCAATAATCCCTCCAACTATAGGACCATAATGATAAACCCCTTGTTTGAAAAGTTATTCGGAAGTAAGCTAGAAAATAGAATTAGCAAGTGGGCGGAAGAAGGAGATAAGCATGCTAAAGGGCAAGCAGGTTTCAAACCTAAACATTCCATGATTGATCACGATATAACTCTAAGGTACATCATTGAAAAAGTGTGGGAGAAAAAAGAGGAAGCCTTTTGTTTCTTGATTTCAAAAAAACTTTTGACACGGTCCATAGAGATAAGCTTTGGCATAGAATGTGTTAGTCTCTAATTTTTCTTTTGATTTAGTGAGACACCCTAATCCTAAACCCTTCCTACCTGCACTTCATTGTCTGATTTCATTTGATTTTAATCCTTGTTTTCAGCTTGTTATGATTTGCATTTTATCTTTTTAGATAATTTCTTTAAGTTTGGAGTTTTAAGACATAGTTTTAAATGATGTGTCACTTCATATGCCTACTTGAATTTCTCAAATTTAAATTTCTCCTAGTCATTAATAGCACTAATGGAATAACATTATTCCCGTAGCACAAATATAATCAAGCCTGAATATGGACCTGCCACCCTGATTTTGTTATGATTAAACAGATTGTGGACTAAGAACTTGCATGTGTCCCGCGATTTACCTCAAATCATTTTATGATTCAAACCGTTACGTGATCGGGTTGTTCAGTATTTGCAACTGACTCATTTCAAATCATTCCATTCCTAAAGATCATTATTTGAACCTGCCAATTGTCGTTCTGATTTTCCTGAATTATCAGCACAGGTGTTTTCTTAGAAGAACTGTTATATGTTAACAATCGCAGGTTGTAGATTCAGAATCCGAGCAATGCCAGTTGTAGCATTGGGTTTTATGGCACCTAAGAGGAGCGGGCACATGGTCAGATTGGAACCTGAAGGCACCAAGCTTCTTGAAGCATATCCACAGATGGCGCAGAGATTTAGAGATGTTGGATGGTTTGAATTCCTCACTACCTTTCAAGGTCATGACGAACAGGTCTCTATGGTGTTTGCCCAGAACTTCGATGGTTTCGAAGTGGAGATTGGAAAGTTGCTAATGCTAGTGACAGAGCAAACAATTGCCAAAGCTTGTAGGTCGGTGGTTGGAGGAGAACGATGGTGGAAGAAAGAACATGTAGTTATGGAGTTTGTCAATCAATTTTTACTTCCAGATAAGAAAAACCTGAACTGGAGAAAGGGAGTTCTTCATAGCTGGATTAGACTAGAATGGCACACTTCTCTAATCATTATCCATAGGTATATCACCTGCGAAGACAGATTTTCAATGATTTAAATCTACCGCATTAGAATGTTAATGCATCTAAATGGGGATTACCCTTTAAATTTCTCTTACTTCTTGCTCAAAATCCTGGAAAAAATGTCAAAGAAGGTGCAGTCACACCCTGCCACCACAAAAAGTAGTTTGTTTCGTTAAGTCTTAATTAAGACTTTGTTTGTATCTGCTCTAAGGGAAGTTCAGAAACCCTGGAGTTGGCTGATCCAATCCCTAAACCCTGATCCACATCCTAGCAAACAAAAAAGAGGAAAGGGTAAAAGAGATGCTACACTGAAATAGAGTGTTCTAGTTGGTCAAACCCCAGTTGAAGAAGAAATGACTGATATTAGGGTGACAAGAGCTAGTAGAGGTAAGAGACCCAAACTGGATACAAAAACTGAAAAGTATTTTGAGACAGATGTTAAAATAGAAGTGAATTCAGATGAAGACTATGATGTTAAATCCTCAGCCAAGGATAAAGCTCCAGAAACCAGTAAGAGAGGTGTTGTATCTAAAAGACAAAGAAATAAATATGTGCTTGCACCTAAAAGACCTAGGAGGAATTCAACCTGAATTACCAACAAATACAGGCTGAGGTCGAAAGCTATGCTTGATCCTTCAATAAAAAAAGAAGATATCATACTTATAGAAGATCATTCCGAGGATGATGAAACAAAGGTCAAACAAAGGGTAAACAAACCCCCATTACATAAAAAACCAACAGAAAAAAGGAAGCAAACTGCCCCACTCTCTACAGGACCTGAAACAAGAGCTGCCACTAGATTGTCACAAGCCAAAACATTTGTTGAAGGTATAAGTAAGGTCCTTGAAAGTACAAAAGGCCATCTTGTAGATTCAGGCCACATGTCAGACATACCAGAAGCTATGGATTCAGCTAGTTCAGATGAAGAGCATAGTTCAGAATTGGTGTCTAGGTACCAGATTAAATTAAGAGAGCCTAAGGCTGGCATAAATATGAATGAGCCTACACCTGAAGATGAGTTCCCTGAATTTAAGGTCAAGGTCAAAACTAAAAAAGAAAAGATTAAATAACTCCAAAAGGTGGTGAAATAGTTGAAGAAAGAGAAATCTCATGTAGAACAACGGAGTGCTAGGCAGTAAGAAAAGATCCAGGGTTTTAAGAAGAAGAAAAAAGAGCAAAGGAAATTGCTCAAAGAGATTAGAGAAATAAAATTCAAACTCTATTGGCGTAACGTTGTGCTCACCACAAAGATCAAATAGAAGATTGCCAAGGCTACTGCTATTATCATACCTTAAAACTTCATGGAGAATTTGGCACATTCTCAAATTTTGATGTTTAGCAGTGAGCAAGGGAAAATCTACTTATTTTGGCTTGTGAAAAGAAAATATTTCAAAATGCATGACTAGATCAAATCAATCCCTTTTTGTAGGATCGAATGTATTGTGACTGAATCATTTGAGATTAAGTTGCTGAGTTGTATCTATTTTTGGAATGTAAATGCTCTTTTCGAGCTAACCTCCCTAATAGATAGATGCTAATCAGATCTAGTCATTAATAGCATGCTAGAAGTTAGGATCTGAGCTATTCTGTATAGTTTAAGTAGACAAATGAAAGACTTTGTTCTGGTTGAAAAATTGGAGATCCAAAGGACTTATTTTGAAACTTTTTGTAAGGCATTACTGTTCTATTTGACACTTAATAGCAAAGGCATATTGATGGTTAGACACTCTTTTCTACTCTGTTTTTCTTTCTTCATGCTTGAATTCATTATTCAGACTGCAATGCATTTGTTTCTTGATTGTTAATTAATACAGTAAATAATTTGCTGTGGGAATTATTTTCAAGTTTCGATTTCAAGATGATGGTCTTGTTTCTTTATGATATTCTGAGACAAGAATTTATGTGAAGTTAACAAATTGAAGGCTTCATCCTCTCTTTTTCTTATTGGTTTAATCCATCTATGTGACTACCTTTTAATCAGTCAATGGGATATACTATGTTCTGATCTTGATTTTCATGTTATGTTATAATCTTGAGCCAGATTTCAGCCACCTTATTAAAAAAAAATATTATAAAAACCTTCTAAACACTTTACAATAAACCGATGATGCCATAGCTTGCCCTCTCACAGTCAAGTGCAACTTTAGGGACTAACAGAATGGAGGAACTTGGGGTTCCTATGCATCTTATAGTAGTTGTCCATACGCTATATGAGGAGGTTAAAGTCAAAATCAAAACGTGAGATGGTATCTCTGAAAGTTTTAGGAGCGATATCGGGGTGAATCAAGGGTTCCCATTGCCCCCTACCCTTTTTGGTTTATATATAGACAAACATGAAGAGTGGTAAAACCTGTCGGACAATGACGGTGCTCTTTTGGGAGAATTTGTGATAAGGCTTCTTTTGTATGTAGATGACCTTATTTTGATTGCTAAATCTGCTCTTGGGTTACGAGAACACTTATTTTCCCTTGAGAACTTTTGTAGAATAGTGAGGATGCAAGTCAATACTAGAAAGATGAAAGTGGTTGGGAAGGTTGTAGAAAGAAAAGAACTTTGGGAGGTTGGAAAGAGTTCTATGCTTTCCAAAATAGGTGCAGAGAAGCAACGTTATGGGATTGGAAGACTACGCAAAATATCTTTGGGATTTTAGTGATCCCGGTGGTTCTCTATGGTTGTGAAATGTAGGCTAGCAGTATATCTAACTTACAGTGGAAGTAAATTGAGAAGATTCAAAAACACTTGATTACAAACAAGTTTAAAATTAAAATTTCAGTCCCTTATGATATTATGCTTAGTGAAATGGGGGATGCTCCTATTGAAGCAATTGCTATGATGCGTCTGTTGGACATATGGGTTGACCTGGGTTCTACCTTAGTTATCCAACAAAACCATTATCACCATCGAACTTTCTGGTAAACCATAAGGCTACGCCACACAAAATGTGCATAACGCAGTCTCACCTGAGATGGTTTATGGGTGACTACATGATGTAGGTGTATGCATTCATGGAAGGGATTGGGTTTGTTTGATCCGAATTTATTTTCAGAATGAAATGAAAGTAGAGAAATTACAATGAAATACTCATGAAAATTTCCAGAAACAGAGAAATACAACAATACTTGATTTCTATTAATGAAAGAATTGTAAAGAGACTGTAAAAATACAGAGTGAAAGACTCGCTAGAATAGTGGAAGATTTATCTCTGAGAGGAGATGTGATGGCTATGCTCATTATCCATAAGATGATTACAATGAGGCTACAAAGTCCTTTTTATGATAAATAGGAATGCCAAAACCCTAGACATCCGAAAATCTAACCCTAGGAGATGAAACACCAAAAGTCATGTGGGTCTCGTTTGGGTAAGTTAGTACATTAACTTCTCGGGGTCGTAACTTTTGCATACAAACACTTTTTTAGGTGCGTGATAGCCCGTTGGAAAGGTATTTTCGATAAATACACATTACGTCGTCAAAATCTAACTTCCTTTGCAGTTTGACTATGGTGATCCAAAAAACACTGTTTAGGGGACCAAAACAGCCTTGGAAGTACACCAAGATGTCCTGACATGAAAACATACAAAATAATCCAGTTGGACTAGGTGGGAGGCCACCGGTATTCATCTGGAAGATTTGTAGGTCTTTAGAAAGCCCCATAAGTGTATAATCCACAATTACAAAGAAGTACAAAAGAATGTGTTTCACTAAAAACTGACAAGAGGAGCCAGTTGGATTAAGTGGGTGGCCACCAATATCCACCTGGATCAATCCTCCCCCCTTAGGAAGCAATGGTATCAATTGCATTGAGTGCCCAGGGAAGAGGGAAACTCATTTTTTGAATCTGAATCTTGGTGAGTTGTGTGCCTTAATGGAGAAGTTGTGCTTCTTGGCTTGTGGAAGAGCATCAACGTGGGACAAAAAAACAATGCATTCAACAACCTCTTTCAAAGGGAAGATTTATTTTGACTCAATAAAAATGTAATACATTCAAGATAGCACTAGAGAGGTTGTTTAACAAGGAGAATTTTTTTTCCTAGGGCCTCCATATTCATGAGCTAACAAATTTAATTCAAAGCGCACTTACAGAATGCAAAAGAGAAAAAAATAGGAATTTTGAAACAAAATTCTTTCCAGTTAATGCTTGGTTTGATGAGGAATGAAAAACAACAAGGAAAATTTTGAAAGAGTCAAGCCAGAAAGAAATAAAATTAAAATCCTACAAGCAAATTGTAAGAAAGAAAAAAGTTGATTTCATGATCTCAAGGAGGGAGGAACTAATCTTCCTAGGGAAAATAACCCCAAGTTATTCTGGAAGGAACTTCAAATGAGAAAGAAACAAATTGAAAATAATATCACAACTTATCAATCGTTTGAGTATGCAAAACAACTTTATGATCAAGATCCTAAGGTTGAACCCCCTCCCCACCCGCCGGGTCAACACTACTACTAAGTTCTTCACCCGCAAGAGATTGAGGTGGGTATTAAAAATTTGGGTGTTGTTAAAGAAAAATATTTATTTGAACTTCAAGAAGAATATCTAAAGTGGGGTTCGAAAACTCTTGCACCTTACATTATGAAATTTTTTGACAACATCATTAAGCAGGGATTCCCTACAGAATAGACAACGAACCTAACAATACCACTTTTCAAGAGTGGTGATGTCAATAATCCCTCCAACTATAGGACCATGATGATAAACCCCTTGTTTGCAAAGTTATTTGGAAGTATGCTAGAAAATATAATTAGCAAGTGGGAGGAAGAAGGAGATACGCGTGCTAAAGAGAAATCAGGTTTCAGACCTAAACAATCCACAACTGATCATAGTATAACTCTAAGGTACATCATTGAAAAAGTGTGGGAGAAAAAAGAGGAGGTCTCAGACCTAAACAATCCACAACTGATCATAGTATAACTCTAAGGTACATCATTGAAAAAGTGTGGGAGAAAAAAGAAGAAGCCTTGTGTTCCTTTATTGATTTCAAAAAATGTTTTGACATGGTCCGTAGAGATAATATTTGGAATATAATGGAGGAACTTGGGGTTCCTATGCATCTTAGAGAAGTTGTCCATAGGCTATATGGGGAGTTTAAAGTCAAAATTAGAACGTCAGATGGTATCTCTGAAATTTTTACGAGTGATATCGAGGTCAAACAAGGGTGCCCATTGCCCCCTACCATTTTTGGTTTATATATAGACAAACATGAAGAGTGATTAAACCTACAGGATGGTGATGGTGCTCTTTTGGGAAATTTTGTGATAAGGATTCTTTTGTATGCAGATGAAATTATTTTGATTGCTAAATATTCTCTTGGGTTGTAAGAACACTTAATTTCCCTTGAGCAATTTTGTAGAATAGTAAGGATGCAAGTCAATACTAGAAGGACGAAAGTGGTAGTTTTCGCTAGAAAAAGAAAACATAATCAACATAATTCTACTTTGAAGGAAACACTCTTGAATAAGTGGCAAATTACAAATACCTCGGAATTGACTTAAATAAAAATCTAATTTGGGAAGGTTGCAGAAAGAAAAGAACTTTTTGAGGTTGAAAACGTTCTATGCTTTCCAAAATAGTTGCAGAGAGGCAGCGTTATGGGATGGAAGACTACACAAAATATCTTTGGGAATTTAGTGATCCCGATGGTTCTCTATGGTTGTGAAGTGTAGGCCATTAGTACATCTGACTTACAGTGGAAGTAAATTGAGAAGATTCAAAAACACTTGATTACAAACAAGTTTAAAATTAAAATTTCAGTCCCTTATGATATCATGATGAGTGAAATGGGTGATGCTCCTATTGAAGCAATTGCTATGATGCGACCGTTGGACATATGGGTTGACTTGGGTTCTACCTTAGTTCTCCAACAAAATCCTTATCACCATCAGCCTTTCTGGTAAACCATAAGGCTACACCACACACAATGTGCATAACACAGTCTCACCTGAGATGGTTTATGGATGACTACATGACGCATGTGTCTACAATCATGGAAGGGATTGGGGTTATTTTATCCGGATTCATTTCCAGAACGAAATGAAAGTAGATAAATTACAATGAAATACTCATGAAAATTTCCAGAAACAGAGAAATACATCAATACTTAATTTCTATTAATGAAAGAATTGTAAAGAGACTATAAAAATATAGAGTGCAAGACTCGCTAGAATGGTGGCAGCTTTATCTCTGAGAAGAGATGTGATGGCTACACTCATTCTCCATAAGATGATTACAATGAGGATATGAAGGCTTTTTTATGATAAACATGAATGCCAAAACCATAGACATCCGAAAACCCAACCCTAGGAAATGAAATGCCAAAAGTCATGTGGGCCCCGTTTGAGTAAGTTAGTACATTAACTTCCTAGGGTTTTAAAATTTGCATATGATCTCTGTTTTAGGCGCATGATAGCCCGTTAGAAAGGTATTTTCAAGAACTACACATTACGTCATCAAACTCTGACTCTGTCTATAATTTGACTGTGGTGATCCAAAAAAACACTGTGTAGGGGCCCAAAACGACCCTGGAAGTACAAAAAGATGTTCTTAAATGAAAACATACAAAATAAGCCAGTTGGAAAAGGTGGGATGCCACCAATATCCACCTAGAATATGTGTAGGGCTTCAGACAACTCCATTAGTTTAGAACTCACAATTACAAAGAAGTATAGAAGAACGTGTTGCACTAAAAACTGACAAGAGGAGCTAGTTAGATTAGGTGGGTGGCCACCAATATCCACCTGGATCAATCCTCCCCCATTAGGAAGAAATGGTCTTGGTTGCGTTGAGTGCCCAGGGAAGAGGGAAAAGCATTTATGAATCTGAATCTTGGTGAGTTGCATGCCTTGTTGGAGAAGTTGTTCTTATTAGCTTGTGGAAGACTATCACAAACATGTTGCTGGAGGGGTTGAATTTGTTCCACCAACCTATTGTTTATGGGTTGGATGGGGCATTGTGTAGGCATCATTGTAGGTGAAGAAACATTATCTTCTATCTCTTAAAAAATATATCTTTGCTAGATAGAAGGTGTTGAGGCTGCAGTGGTTGTAGTGGTGTTTTGTACAGTATGAGATATTACCTTGTGATGTTTTTTTAGTGGAGAATTCGTCCGAAATACCTCTGGTATTCTGTAGATCTGACCTGCTAGAGTAATAATTACACTACGGGGTATAGAATCATAGAAAACATGATGTTTCCACATATATAGTTTCCCCAAAACAAAATCACAGACATCAAGAGGGGAAATATCACTCACTACCTCATCCTTGAAGGGATGGATTCCATAGGAAAAGAGACATTGTTGGATGACATGAAGATCTCGTCCCTGGTGAATCCACCTGATGTTGTATGGTTGTGGGTGTGGTTTTGTCGACAACCCCAATTGTTTGAAAACCTTAGCTGATATGAAATTCTTTTGGATTTCATTATCAACAATTTTTGGAAGCAGGCCAAATTAGAAAGAAAGGTTATTTTGGGAAGAAAGGCATGCATGAGGAAAGCGACAATTGGAAGGAAGAGAAGCATGCATGCATGCATGGAAGACCTAACGACATTAGGGTTAGGGTTTTTGTAATACATTGTAATGGATGATGATCCATAAACGTATATATATAGATGCCTAGGAGGTCTAGGGAGGCAGTAGTTGTCCATTATTAAAGAATACAGAGGTCAGTTTTAGAGAATCTGAAGAGATGATGGTGGAGTCCTGTTTTGATAACTAGTTGTAATCCTTTTGTCATATGACCTACTTTTGTAATTTGTTGAGATATAGAGGGACATAAGGGTATATATCAAGGGTTAGATCACAGGCTGAGGAACCTAGTGTGATCTAGTCTGCCTCGTAATAGATCTCGACCCGATTGAGGAGAAGTTGTAAAGCGCGTGACGTTGTAGTTTTGGAACTTCCATAATAGAAAATCTTGAGAGCCAGATCTTTGTGGATGTATCCCAGGGTGGGTGAACCATGGTAAAACCTGTGTATGTGATTGAATCTCTTTTACTATTTATGAGTAGATGTTAGCATGTTGAATGAATGAGCTAATGAGTTGATTACATTACATGCATAATTGGGAGTGACAATATATTTCTTTAATAAGTTAAATAGAACTCTCTGCGTACACTTATCAGATCCTCATTCAATCCTGGACTACAAACACTTGAGTATTGAAGTCACCCATTAAGACTATCTCGGGTGAGACTGCGCAGTGCACTCTGTGCGCTGCATTTCCTTATGGTTTACTAGAAAGGCCGATAGTTTTAGGGGCTTTGTTGGAACCCTAGTAGACTTGAACCTGGGTCAATCATGTTAAAGGTATGACTTAAATAAATCAAACCAAAAACAATGAAATGCAATGGGGTCCCCTTCACCCACATATGTGAATGAAAGAGGCGCTCCCCCTCTTCAATATCTACTGGTTCTTCTAGATGAATTGTTGTGGTAACAACAATAATAGTGGGGTCTACGGCGATGATATGTCTGTTTTCAATATTTTATGGATCGAATTCTGAATCGGGGTTTGGCTCCATGTCTTTGACCTCGACCACCAATGACTGTTTCGAGAAAAATAAATCGGTGTTGTGCCAATGGATTTTTTGGAAGTCACACCACTTCCTAGTGTCATTCTTTATCTTTACTTTACCTTTTTTATCTTGTGTCTTGGACTAGTTGTCTAAAGGTTGTTGGTTAGGGTTGTATTTACTGTGCTTTGGTTGTTGTAGATTTGCAGACCCAAATTTCCATTTGTTATGGTGCCTAAATTTATTCTTGATTTTGAACCCATTTCGATAAGAATCTCCCAATGATGATATGTTTAGGAAATCAATTTCGGTTTGGATGTACCTATGTAGATCCCCACGGTATTTCAGAACCAGATATTGCTTGAAGTCTTTGATACCCATCTTGGTGCACAAGGTATGGAAAGTATTTGTAAACTTCAACATTGTTTGGCTCCTCTCTTGTCGCAGTGTGGTCCATCTCATGTACTGGTCTTCATAGTTATCAAAAAGATATTACTATTCTTTGACCACATCCACAAAAAATCCCCAAGTGGGCTCGACCCCATATATTCCATATTCCTCTGTGGAAATTTTCTCCCAGTAAGTTTCCCACCAATTTTTGACACGGGGGAGATCCTTGAGGAGTGATAAGGTGATCGTTTCCCTGTCGTAAAAATTTTGAATAGAGAAATAACATTCTAATATATTTAACTGTTTTTCTAAGGCATCCACATCTATCTGATCTTCAAATATGGAAATATCAAAATTATCTTGTACCTTGAAGGGAGAGGTTCCTCCAAAATGGCCACTTGATGAAGATGCGCCTGCTATTATCGACATGTGTTGAAGAATGTGTGCAAAATTCTCCATCATTTCGTCCCTTTGTCGTGCGAGAGATTTCGCAAGCAACATGTTAATAGAATATTCTTCTCCACCATCTTTATTTTCTTCCACCATCAAGGGTTTCTTGGGCATGTGAGATTGATTTTACTCAAGAGAGACAAACTCGATACCCAAATGGCTATACTCGGACCTCGTCGGGGACAAGCACTAAAAAATGATCAAGAACAACCTACTATGATACCACTGATTCAAATTTATTTTCAGAACGAAATGAAAGCAGAGAGATTACAATGAAATACTCATGAAAATTGCTAGAAACAGAGAAATGCAACAATATTTGATTTCTATTAATGAAAGAATTGTAAAGAGATTGTAAAAATACAGAGTGCAAGACTTTCTAGAATGGTGGCATCTTTATCTCTAAGAAGAGATGTGATGACTATGCTCATTCTCCAGAAGATGATTACAATGAGGCTCTGAAGGCATTTTTATGATAAACATGAATGCCAAAACCCTAGACATTTGAAAGCCTAACCCGTTACACATCAAAATTACTCATTGCGATGATGGCCTAGTGTTGCCATTACTGAATGTCGCAAGTGTCGCATTTCTCCCACAAGTGTCAAAAATATCATACTGTCGTCTTGCCTATGTTGTGTCTTAGATGAAATTATCAAGAACACTTACAAGACACCTCAAAAGACTGGTTTTGAAGAGGAGAAGTCATTTGAAAAAGAGTACAAGTCTTTTGCCACTGAGAAAACCACTAAAAAAACAATTTTGGAAGGTAGCGCTCTCCTATACACTGTCAGGGAGTGCCAATTCTTTGTGACCTCTTTTGGGGGAGAGTTCCAACACTCTGTGCCCCATTCTGAGGGAGAACTAGCCTTTTCTGAGCGAATCTTTGGATTGTTGAGAGAAATCAGGGAAGAATCCCTTCATATCTGGAGTTGGTTGGATTCGGATCTAAGGTCAAGGCTCGATCTTAGGGAAGATCCATAACTAAAGGAGAAGAATCCTCAAATTATCCCAAGAATCTCTTAAGTGGTTAGGCCTCTCCAAGCCTCTATAAGGAGGCCTCTTCATGGTGAAAGGGGAGACATTATGAAGTATCAAACTTATGATATCATAAGGGAGATATCATTGAAGCATCAACATTCTGTGTGTGGATTATTTGAGCAAGGGCATGGACAAAGAGATCTTGCTGAAGCTATTGCACCTACATCCATGGATGTAAGCATCTCACTTTGTTTTCATTAATATAAATATATGCTTGGCATGTTTTCTTTAAAGTTTGTGTACATTTCATGAACTTGTTTCTTTCATAGATCCATTATGAATCTAATCATGGTAGAGTAGGAAGTATCATTGTTGTTTCTAATTGTATTGTAGGACCTTTTGAAGAACTTGGAGATCAATATCAGCCTGGATCGAGCAAGGACAAACATCGGCAAAGAAGTATTTACTCTTCTTCCTTCTTCTTCTTTGGGTAGTTTAGATTCATGAAAAGGAAATTCAGTGTCCACAATAGCACTTTTATGTCTTGGTCATAGGGGTCTAGTATCCAAGAGAGAATCCACTTGTTCGCAGGGGGATTTCTCTGTAACAGAAATTGGTGACTTCACTGGGGAGGGACCTTGATTTCTGTTTCCTCTCCTAGGTCTTGTTTTGTCCTTTGCTCATTGTTTAACCTTCTCCATATTGTGTCTCTGATTCTTAGATCTGTTGATTGGGCATTTATTTCATCCTATCCATTTTGATTGTCTGAGTTTTCTTGATTTTTTTATTTTCTGGGCATTTTTCTGAATTTTTAACGGACAACGCCCCCCTACCTCTTCTACTAGAGAACTGGAACTCCCTGCTGGTCTTACACATAGCGTTGGAATGCCCTGGTGCCCTTTAAACCATAATGTTTCCCCTTTTCTGTGAAAAATCCTCTAGGTTTTCATTCTCTGAGTTCATTTCTTTCTTTTGGCACTTGCTCAGGAGTCTTACAACCTTAGTACATCTTGTTCTTAGCCTTCAACACTCTGTTTTCTGAGAATTGACCACCTTTTGTTTGAAATTTTGATGTTTTTTCCTTACCTTGAAGTCACTCTTTGTCTTTGATGATTTAGAGTCAACTTACTGTTTTCCTCTCACTTATCTGACTGAGTGAAAGATTTTCTGAGGAAATTCAAAGGTCTATGCACCATCCCATTTGATCTTTGAGGTCATCTTGTCCAATCCTTTTTTCTTCTTTTTGAGTTTTTGGTTTTCTTTTTGCAAGTTTTGTTATCTTTGTTTTTCTTGTTTAAATCATGACGAGAGTGTGTTTTTGTTTGTGTGAAGCTTTCTTCTGATTGTATGAATCTCATTGATCTTAAAGTCTGAATGACATAGGGAGCTTTACATCAGATTGATTATCATTCACACGTAAAGCAAAATGATACATTTTTTATGATTGTTTTTGGATATTAGAACAACATTCTATGAAATGTTTATCATTATACTGGAATTGATTGAGAAACTATTGATTGAGGATACTACATCTTAGTGTTTAATAGTGAAAAGAACATCTTTCTCCTTCCCTTAAAGAGGCATTCATTGAACGAAAAGACTACTTATCATTTATTATGCATTTTTTTGGAATTGATTCATAATATCATCAATTTTATTTTCATACATCCTTGAGTAAAGAATAACTGCAAAATTAATGCTAATTAAAATTTATCTAGAACATTTTGTTTTTATAATCTTCCACCAACATTAGACTAGGATTATCACTTTGAATTAGGCTATGAGTACAACTCTCCAAAGTATTCAAAACAAACATTAGCATATTGCGATAGGGAGAGAAAATCCAATTGTCATATAGGCTTTCTAGGATCCCCCTCTCACACAGGAGTTACGCACGAGGTCGTGTTTGGGAGAGTTACAGAGATTATCCCTTTGTGGTTCAACCGTTTGTAGTAGTAAGATCGTATATTGGGGGTTCTTCTTGAGGTTCAACTGTTTTCATTTTTTCTCGTTGCTTCGTGAATTTTGAATCCATTCGAGGTCCTCTGGAGTTCTACCGGTCCACTTTTCCTTAGTTCTCTCGAAGGATTTCAAACTTGTTATCCTGCCAATACTTTTGGAGTAGACTGTCGACTGTAACCGCCCAGGGGCTGACTATGAGGTTGTGTCCTTAGTAGCCATAATATTTAGGTTCTTACACAAGGTGATGGTGAAGGGAAGTCTAACTGTACCTGGAAAAGACATTGGTCAAACTCACTCGGGCTCCTTGGAGGGTAAATCCACAATTACTGCGTGGAATCTTGCACCAAGGTGTAAATCCATTAAGTAGGTCGCCATCGTAATTGTTCCACCCTCTCATATCCTATCCCTTCTTGACTTGATCATGCAATGTTAGATTTCATCACCAACTAGTACAATAATCGAGAGAAGGTTTTGTTTGCTTGGTGTTATCACTGAAACTTCGTCCGCAAATGGTTACAAGAATTCAGCATTGTCAAATAGTTATGAGGTCACCCATGGACCAAAAATATCACAAAAGAATTTCCAAAGGGTCAAAACCTATATAACCAGTGACAAAATTAAAGGGCGCTATGAATACATAGGGTGCACGCGCACATGCGTAAAACAAAAACGCAGGAATCGTGCACATGTGCCCGATGCGCGACTGTTTTCGCAAAAAGATGCACACCTAAGAAACGACGCATTTATGAGAGTGGTTGGCCTCCCACCCACTTCTGGTTCAACTTCCAAGTTGATTTGACACTCAAATCTGGACTGGATTCGACTGGATGGTTGGTCAAAGACCTAGAAATGCCCTAATTAGCCTCTTTACACACTACAAACTGGTTGGACAATACCTCAAAGGAATGCTATAAAAAGGCCATGGATGCACTTCATTTTTCAAGGAATTTCATAGCAAAGTTATGCTACCACTATTCTCTTGAGGAATCCTCTATTCTTGTCAAGAGTGTATTAGCATCATTGCATTGGGAAATCCATCTCACCCCTTGAGTGGATTAGCAAGGAATACTTTCACCATTTTCATTTTCATTTTCAAAGTTGTAAGAAGAGCTTATTTGTGGGGGTCCTAGAGCCCTCCCTTGGAGGAAGAAGGGACTCATAGTCCTCTTTCTTCTTGGTGTATTCTTTCACTAATATCAACCTTACCATTGGTGACATGGGTCTTATTGTTTCTTTTGTCCTTATGTCCCTATGTTCATTAGTTTAGTTGTTGTTTTATTTCTTAGTTTATTTCTTAGTTGTTCTTTTATATTTCTTTCTCTAACCCTTTTCCTTACAGTTGTCCTGCTTAGCAAACCCAACTAAGCTTGCAAGCACCTCTATTTTTCTCACTAAGGTGACGAAAGAGGTGCAACAGATTGACGACTCCACTGGGGAAAGGTATCAATTTCCTACCCCATTTGGGTTTCTCTATATCTTCTTTTGGTTTATTTAACTTGTAGCTGCATTAACCGGCCCAAGTTGACCTACTAAACATCCAATTCCAGGTTGAATTGAGAAAATTCCATCCGAATTTTTTATTCATGGCTGTGTGTCTATCATGCGCGGGTTTTCTGGCCTAGAGACGTGCATCGTGCGCACATGCACCTAAGTCACATTTTTGTTCTGTGCACCTACGCCCAAGAGCTCATTTCGGTCTGCGCACAGGCGCTCGGTGCGCCTCTGTCTCCACTAAGACCTGCGCACCTATGCAAAAAATACATATTGTAAGGTTTTTTGTGATTTGGGGAAGGCCCTTAGCCTTCTTAAAAGTGATTTCATGCATGTTTAAGATGCACCACACTTAGTCCCCTCTTCATATAAAGGGATTAGTCAAAACACATAGGCACTTTGGGGTTAAAATAATTATTTCCTCTTTTGCTTTCATTTTCGCTACATGGATGGCTTGCTTTGACTAAAAATATAAGTTGGAAATCATTTGTAATCACATATAACTTGCATTGGGACTAGAAGTTGGATAAAAATCACTTAGTATGCTCTTCTCTCATGCCTCCAAGTGACCTTGAGAATCAGAAAAAGATTGTGGGACAATTTCATCTCCCTTAAGAATATTAAAACCTTTAGGAGAGGACAACAACCCTTCTTGGGACTCCTCTTAGTTTATTTTTCAAACACATCTTAAGATTGTAACGGGCCCATACATGCCCACATGCGAAAAAAATAGGATAGTGTTGAAATTTACTTTCTTAGATCAAATCACTAGGGAAGTTTAAAGGTTTTGTAATGGGCCCACACATGCCCACATGATCACAATATAAGATATTTTCAATGATTTTCTTAGATTAAATCACAATAGGGAGTTAAAGGAATAGTAATGGACCCACATGTCCACATGATAGCTTCCTAGGGACTTTTGAATTATGCAAGGTTGTACCAAAGGAACTTAGTTAATTAGGTAATAAACACTTGTAAGGACCAAGCGAAGTCGACATGCAGCAAGGTGACACCTAATTCATTAAAACATTGGCACACTTTCACTCATTCACACACAAAAGTCACTTATCACTCACATAGTTTTCTTCTGGAAACGTGGAGGTCAAAGTAAGCTTCCTCCAAAGGGATTCTGAAACACCCCACCCTTTTTTTGATGAAACTATCCACTCCCATTTTAAATTCAACGAGGTTGGTTCACACCCCCAACCTCCCAAACAACCACATCTAAATTTTTTCTAAAAACTCACTAAGTTTTCTTCCACAGGAGGTGCCAAAAGAAATTTTTAGTCTAGGTAGGATTTCAGGGATAGGCATCCAAATAACTCCCCATTATCTGGTTCTCTCATTATCTAAACAATAGAAGTTGTCAAATAGGGAACTAAAAATCCTCCAAGTCGAGTGTTCCTAACACCATAAGGCGGGGAGATACCCTTGAAGGGTTGAAGGCCGAGGTCCGGTTGTTCTGTGCGTCCCCCCTTGAGCCACCCACCTCTTAGACGGGATCCAGCTCGTGACCCATTTCTTAGGCCGAAAATCTAAATGCCACACTTTGACTGAGGTACCTAGTCCAAAGTTTAGGACATCTACCCAGGTGGCGATTGTGGGCTTCAATTGCACCTTGATCGGATTTTGTATGGCTATTGGGAAATATTTCTAGCTCTTTCAGGATATGCCCCCTTTACCCCTCATTATAACCGATTATTTCATCCTTCACTAGTTTCTCTTCCGATGACTTCAGACCCCACTGTTGAGTACTATTGGAAGGTCCAGTGTTATTTGAGAGGAAGGACGTTACGTCTTTTAGGACATGAGAATTTTTTTTTTTATTCCCTACGCGGACAAAATCCCCTTATCCACATATATGCTACTTTTACTTTATGTATGATGCACTTTTGATTACATGTTGATTTAGATATATATTGTGCTAAGTTCAAAAAATTACACCAAAGGCTCTTGTTTCTTTATTACTTTCACCACCATTTGCACACATTCACTTAGCTAATCAGACATCATAGGGGACCCACAAAATCCCCATCATTCCATATGCTTGCTAAACCTCCCTCCTATCTTAGGGGGAGTGTCTGGTCTTTCCCACTCATCGGCACCACTTTCTCACACTCCAGTGATTGCCACTGTCTTAGGATTAGCCTTGCTTGGTTCCACATTACTTGGTCCACTTCCCAAGGTCCTCCATCCACTCTCTCTCCTTTACACGGAAGCAGGGGGATAACTTCCTCTCAAGGGGGAAGTACCAACCCACCTAGCCCCTCTCAAGGGTCAGGTTCATAGAACACTCATACCATGGCTGGAGTTAATCCTCAACCAACACTCCTGATGCCATATTTGGCCTCTCTTAACATACCTGATCTAAGAAAATTTACCAATGATCCTATATTGCATGACCCCACATGGCCTGCAATGCCCACCAAACTACCTTTAGACATCCCCAAGTTTGAAGGAAAGGCAGGGGATGACCCTGCCAATCATGTCATGACTTTCCACCTATGGTGCTCTTCCAACAAAATTATGGATGATTCCATCAAAATTAGATTATTTCAATGCACAGTCACTGGCCCTTTAGCCAAATGGTATGTAGATGAAAAATCAGGGTCCCATGCAACTTTTGAGTCCTTGGCCAAAGCATTTTTGACATTTTTCCAATTACCAATCTGCCATGACAATGGTCTAGAACTAATCTCTAATTTCAAACAAACCTCAACCACCCACATCGTTGATCACATTCATGAGTGGCGTAGATGACGTAGTTTTTGCAAAGCAAAAACCACCAAACAACAATGTCTTAGATCACTTGTCTCTCTCCTCGGTAAGGATGTAGCTTCCACCTTCCCTCAATCAGAAGAAGAAGCCATTAGTAAGGCTCAACAATATGACCTCATCTATTCATAGTCAGGGTACTTATACACTGTACTCCCTGATCTCCCAAAACCTGTACCATTTGGCCAAGACAAACCCGAGATGTCTCACTCAGCAGACAGACTGATTGGTAATACCACTCACCACGGTCCACAACCCCAACAACCACCAATGTATGGCACACCCAAATATCCTCCGGCATATGGGGGCACCTCTTATTACCCCCCACCCCCTTATCAACAACCATACCCTGTTGTTATGCCTCTACCAGTGGGCCACCGTCGACACCCCCCATACAACCACCTATTCATACAAGTGTCAGTACCCCCTCTATCTCATCTTATAGTACTAGCGAGAGCGCCATGCCTTCCTATGTACCTTACGGATCGTTACCTCCAAAAAATCCATACTTTTCATTTCTTGGTCCCCCACAACCCATGGCCCCCCCACATCCTCACACTGGGGTGAATTTTGTTCAACCCTCTCCCGTTCAGCAATATCAAAATTTCGAACAACTGAATATGGAAAATCCGACCCACCCGTCGAATAATGCCAAAAATAAAGGAAGAAATTGAAACAATAACAACCTAGGTCAAGGTGGGAATCAACCCCAACATAACCAACCTACTGGGGGCAACCAAAACCCTCAAGGGGGAAATAACAATAGGCATCAAAGGAGAAATAACAATACTATCAAAAACAACTTCCCTTGTACCCTTTGCGGTGAGTTCGGTCATTATACCCATTATTTCCCCCAAATCCCTGATTTCAAATGGCTGAAAGACTCCCGCAATCTACCACATCCTCCAACACCACCTGCCCCTCAGCAGGCCCCACAACAATATGTGCAACAACCCCCCCAGCCATGCTGCAAAATCCCATTCCACACCAAGGTGTGATGAACACTCAACAAGAGATACAACCCACCCTACCACAGTTGGGACAGTACCTCAATCCAAACAATCCAACAGATTGTACGATCCTCCTCACCAGTGAGGAAGAAATCCTTCTGCAAACACGTAATCGTCAATACCAGGCACCCGTTGAGTCTCCTCCCATTCCCCCAGAAACAATCCCCGCACCAACGGGACCCCCGTTGGTGATCCTGTGCCCTAACACAGAACCACCGCTTCACATCCCTTGCATCCCATTGCGCAGGAATGTCCACAACCCATAAGCTAGGGAAGCTCATAATTACAGTTTGGTTGATGACTTAGCACAATCCCCAGCTTCCATGTCAGTCTTAGAGGTCCTTCAAACTTGTCCCACTCAGCGGAAATCATTACTCTCCGCCTTGGGGGCAGTCGACCCCACAGATACTCACCTCATCACATTTGATCTCGACAGTGGAGAACCTTGACTCCCTGCTCTCATCGCTTTTCAAATACCAGTGAAAATTTGGAACATAACAATTCATCAGTGCATCATTGATGAAGGTTCATCCACATGCATTATGTCCAAATCTGTGTGGTAGAAACTCGATTCCCCTGAACTCATACCATCTTCCATTACCTTAAGAGCTTATGACGGATGACCATAATCTCCTGAAGGACTCTTCCAAAATGTCCCCATAGAACTCAGGGGCAAGACCATTCTCATTGACATTGAATTTATCGATGCCCCACTCGATTATAATATCCTATTCAGTCGTAGCTACATGTACGCTATGAAGGCAATTGCCTCTTCTGTCTTTTGAACGATGATGTTCCCCCATAATGGGAATATCATTACCATTGACCAAGTCTCGCATTACGAGCCTAACCCTTCTGCCAACATCATCGACAACATTCTCCCTCTCATCCACACAAGTCATGACGCATACCCACTCATCGAAATGGGTCCTGGTATTTTCAAAGACCCATCATTGTTAGGAACTTACCATGGTGTGCCACCGCTTCTTCATCCTTCCAATCAAGTATGCATCATATCATCCAACAGAATTGACATAGCAGATACCCTTCCTCCTCAGGAGGATTCTATCATATCTGATGTCCCACTAGTCACAGAGCTCCCCCCTCACAATCCTTCTGCGAACTCGTCGACTCCACAAGGTCACGAGTCCACCTCTCCCCAAGGCCATATACTTGTTTGGCAAATAGTTCCCCAAGATATTACTCAAATCCCCTTCTTTTACCCTCCTCCAGGTGTACAAGATTTCCAGGTAGCCGCAACACTCACCCTCCCTAATATGGTGTTATAAATTCCAGTTTGGTATTTACATCCACCCGAGACGGTTTCTCAACCATCCCTTCCCCCCCAAATGGAAGGAATCCCAATGATGATTCCCATACTCACTCCCACCATACCCTCTACACCCCCACTCACTACCCTCCCTACCATAGCTGGGGGCAGACGAAAGAAGAAGGATCCCACAACTCCACTTCCCCCGTGCATCCAACCTCCTTGCGCACTATGTGAGAAAGATGGACACCAAACTAACAACTGCCCATCCCTACTGGAGTTACGGAATTTGATTCCACTCAATCAAACTCCATCAACACTCGTCACTGTAGCAAGTACTGCTACTACCACCCCTCATTCAAGTAGTAAATGGCTGTGAACCAAATTCTCTTGTGCTATATGTGCAGAATATGGCCATTATACCCACCATTGCCCAGCACTGCCGTGCTTTCGACAGACATTAGCCAAAGTACACCAAAGCTTCCAAAACGAACCCAACCCAGCTACATCATCCCTCCCCAAAATTACTAACATCCATTATGTCACCACTTCGGTCAATGAACATATGAGATTCCCTTGCTCTCTATGTGAATCATTATATCATTTTACATACCAATGTCCTATGATCATTGAATACAAGCAATGCCAATTGACCCTGATTCAAACCCTGACGCCCCCTACCGAATCGATGGTTGACCTTACCTCGTCACTAGAGATTCTTCATATCATTTCTATTGAACCCGAGGCACTCCCGATGCCTCCATGGTTCTTGGATGAATTATCTGAAGATTCACCCCCAAATCCCCCTAATTCTCCTATTCATTTCCGTACAGTAACATTACACCCAACTACCACTGGTACTCCTCAGTACTTCGATATTTAGTTTATGTCGAGTGAACCATCACAATATCATTACATCGTTCCCCCTGCCTCTTCTTCACCCGAGGACCACCACACAGTGACAATCACCGATACCGCTCTTTTAGACCCCTTATATTCCCACCACTTTCACTGTGACGAGGACATACTCGAGGAACTAAACACCCCCGACTACCCATGGGATGTGCTCCACCATCGAGCACTCTTCTTTCAATAGGAAGCCTCCATGCCTTCTCATCCACACCCCATATACACAGTCAAAACCAAATATTTTATCCCATCAGGGCATATCGACTGGTTCAACAACCCCATTCCTGCCCCTGACGCTTTTGAAGAAGGAAACATGGCCAACATTTCCCTGACCATCAAACTCGATATTTCCATCAAAGATGGATTCATCGAGGAAATCACCATTGGTGCTGCTTGCACTCCTCAAGAAATCATCGCCTATAAAGCCCTCTTCCAAGAATATCGGGTTATTTTTGCCTGGTCATATATAGAAATGCCTAGCCTTGATCCCTCGATTGTCAAACATCACATCGACACTTGGCCTGACATAACCCCAGTTCATCAAAAACAGTGACCGCTACACCCATCCAAAGTAGCAGCCATCAAAGCTGAGATTGACAAATTACGCACTATCGAGTTCATCTACCCCATCGCCTATACATCATGGGTTTCCAACCCTTTACCCGTTAACAAAAAATAGGTCACTATCCGTGTCTGCACGGACTTTTGTGATCTCAATCACGCATGTCCCAAAGACAACTTTCCAATGCCTTTCATCGACCAAATTATCTATGATTGCGTAGGCCATGAGGCTCTATCCTTCATGGACGGTTTCTCTGGTTATAATCAAATCCAAATCCACCTCGCCGATCAATACAAAATCACATTCACTACCCCTTCGGGTACTTTTTCATATCGTGTCATGCCGTTTGGCCTAAATAATGCTGGAGAAAATTTCCAATGGGCTATGACATATATTTTTCATGATCTAGCTCATATCATCCTTGCATACTTGGACGACCTCACAGCTCGATCCAAGAAATGCACCCAACATCTTGATGATTTATGGACCATCTTCCAACGGTGTCATCAGTACAATATCCACTTGAACCTCCTCAAGTGCGTGTTCTGCATCACTGTAGGGAGACTCCTCGGATTCATCGTTTCCAAAAGTGGTATTACCGTGGATCCCCTCAAAGTCCAAGCCATCACAGAAATTCCACCTCCCCAGAATTTACGTCAACTCTAGAGCCTACAAGGAAAATCTAACTTCCTACGACAATTTGTCCTAGACTACGCCACTCGAGCACATAGTTTCCTTCGCTTAATTTTCCATGACATCCCATTTCACTCGGATGAACATGCCCAAAGAAAATTTGACAATCTTAAAATGGCACTCTCCAACACCCCTTTAATCAGTGCACATGACTACAATCGCAACTATATCCTCTACATATCAGCCTTAGTTGTCTCAGTAGTAGGAGTACTTGTTCAAATCGGTAATTACGATCGTGACCATGTCATTTACTACGTTAGTAAAAACCTCTCAGGGCCACCCTTGAGGTATAAACAAAAAGAGAAGCTTGCCCTCCCGGTCATCCTCGCAGTCCAGAAATTGCATCATTACATTCTGCTTCGCACAACTAAAGTCATAGTAGATTCCAACCCTATGCAATACTTGCTTAGCCGTCGGAAAATTATGTTGAAAATACTAAAACAACTAANGAATCAGTTGTATGTGAGCTTAAACAATTTTAACTCTGTTAAAACATTATTAATCTTTCTTCATGTAGTCATCAACAATATAGAGCATATGGACAGTAAAAGTAAATACCATCAGTCACACATAAAATACACACAAAGACATATTTTCACGAGGAAACCCATAAAGGGAGAAAACCTCTTCTTCTTCAAAATGATAGGCAATCTTTTTCAGTTCTGTACATCATTTTCAATTGAGCACCAACTCAATGTGAGGCTGCTACCTCTTTTTTACAAGCTACAACTTGTTTGAGAGCTCCAACTCTCTGGTTTCTCTAGCACCCACTAGAAGGAAGCACCAACTCC
>JZKD02S1448238.1:187970-210530 GCA_000966675.3 Picea glauca
TGATGATTGCTTTTCAGTTCTTAGTTAGATTTTATTTCGTGTTGTTTTCTATTCACTGTTAACCCATTTTGATCCACAGCAAACCTGTTCTGCCTTGCTGAGCCCAACAGGGCATGCTAGTGCTCCCATTCTTGCTCACCCGGTGATGATTCGAGCACGAACAACGACAATGTCAAGATCTGGCCTTTGATGGTGAACAAGGACCAGACACACTTGAAGCTGCGCATCTTTCACCTCGCGAATCCATGATATGGAGAAAATTATGGCTCAAAGGTTTTCTTTCTGTGACTTTTCTCAGATAGTTAGTTTTCCTAATGCACTTCCTGATAGAGACATCTGGGAAGATTTCCTCCCAGAATTTCACGCAAAGAGTTGGGAGGTACCAGCTGAGCATTTATTGGACTTCCATGAAGCTATTCACCGACATAATATCACGCATGAGGATGTCCAGATTAAGCTCTTCAGGTATTCATTGAAGGGAGCTTCTCTTGAATGGTGTCGATCTCTTCCCGCTTCGAGCATCTTCTCTTTAACAAGTTTTCATACAGTTTTCAATTATTTTTGTAAAGATTAATATCCAGCTGATTGTTTGTATGAAAATTGTTGTGAAGAAGTTTCTTTGCTTCGTGAAGCCTTTGCTAACCCTGCAGACCATGTCTTCGATGAATCCCTTACTGTGGAGGAAAGCATCTACTATGAAAAAATTGAGGTGTTGAATGATATGAGTGGTGTTAGCTCGAGAATGGAAGCATCTGACATCATATCGGATGCGTCTGTTCTTTTAGATGTTCATAAAGATCAACACACCTCCTGTGGAGATTATGAGTTTGTAGAGCAGATGTGGTCCATGGTAGGTGGCTCACCTAAATTCCTGATTGAAGAAGATATTCCTAGCAACCCAGTTTCTAAGGACTGATACCTTCCCGTTTGTAAATAAGAGATTATTGTGGCAGAGGTTTCCTCTCTTTTTCTCCAGGGAGTTTCGCACGATATATGTTTACCTGGGATTAATGAGGAAAAAATTACGTGTGAGCAGCCAGAAGTAGCGGGTCCCACTGTCCCTGAAATGGATATTTTTGATGGGATCACCATTCTAGAGGAGGATCATATCCATGAAGCACAAACCCTTTTTGATGAATATTATAGTGATGATGAGCAACAAGCTTATCCTACATTCGATCACTATGAACATAATGAAGAGCTAGTCGGCAAGTAGAATCACCCCATGGTCCCTATTTATGATGAATATGAATCGAACCTGGAGGAGAGCCAACAATAAGAGGAAAAAGAACCAGAGGGGCAGTCTTCCCTTTATTTAGAGCCAGTCAGTGAGCAGCCACCACCCGAGATCAGCGAGACTACTTCAGTTATTCACTCGCCTATGGTTATCAGAGACATTTAGCCACAGGTGAACAACTGTGTAGTAGAGGAGGGTGTCTGTCACCCATTTTCTGGAAGTTGCCACTCATTCTATGACCCTGTCTGCAAGTACATGGAGTGGCATTTCCCCTATGCATTGGAGCCGCCCTATTTCATCTCAACTCCAGCCTGTAAGGAGGATTTGAAGAGTGTAACCGTTCTTTTGTCATGGTTACACCATCGGTTGGTGACCATCGACAGAAGGAAGGAGATTCTATCCAAGAAGCTGCTTGAATGGCTATGGTGGAAGTTTTCTTTCACCTAGCCCATGTAAAATATTTTATTAGCATTAGGACTATACATAAATAAGCTCCTATGAGAATGAACGTTTAGTTTGCTTTGTTTTAATTTTTCGGGCTGTAGTTTTAGCAGCGGGATGTTTTGAGCCTGACTCCATAGCCCAACAACAAGGCACTGAAGCTGCGGAATGAGTTCTTAGAGAATCACAGGGATGACTCTATCCCCCATGGAGCCAAATGTTAGTGACATTTCTTGTAGCAAGGGGTAAAATGAGAAAGAATGGATTAAAAACCCACTTACCCTAGGTTTGGGATGCAAATGTGCCTGTGTTTAAATGGAAATCAAATCTGGACGGCTAGGATTCGCGTGCCCGGATCAACGGCGTGCATGTGATTCCAGACCCCCCCCTCCTTTTTGCCTTTAAGAGGAGGGGGGGGATCCAGAATCGGGAGCGCACCTCTTCAACGGCTACGATCGAAGCACCTAGATCAACGACGTGCAGTGTGATTCTGGACCCCCCCACCTTTCTACCTTTAATCCGAGGGGGGGGGGGTCCAGAATCGAGGACGCATCTCTCCGACGGCTGCAATTTAAGCGAATGGACCAACGGTGCACATTGTATTTCAGATCCTCCTGTCTTTCTCCCTTTAACCACCGTGGGCCCCTTTCCTATCGTGTCATTTTTTGTACCATCCTTCCCCTTGTCATCTGTTCTCCTCCTGGCCGTGCGATGAGGCTCGCTCCCTTTATCCCTTCCTCATATTCCGACATATGTCCACCTTCCCTCTTCTGGTCCATGTGGTCCCTCCCCCCATCTCATCATCCACTCACCTTCTGATCCTCCTCGTCCCCTGCCATGTGTCCCGCTCCCTTCCATGACAACCTTTCACTACCGCACCCATCCTTAGACCCTCTTATCTTCTACCACCTCATCACCTCTCATATCACCCTCACAGTGTTGACGCCATCACCTCCCTTTCCCCTTCCATGTCAAGCGTGCCAGTTCCTCCATGCCTTATCCATCAGACTGCCCAACTGTTCCAGGTGGCAGCGCAAGGGGTCTTCCATATCCTAGAGGGAAGAGTTGACCGAGGCCATTCCCAATCCCAAGGAAGCAGTTATTATTGCCGTAAAGGTGGTTGAACGTCGTCTTCTTCCATAAATAGAAGGCTAGGAAAGGACCAAGAATACAAGAAGACTGATAGTCCTTCCTGACAGAGATTGCGTCATTCAAACCACTGCAAGGTAGTTAGGAGTCCCATTGTGTCTGTCATAAGTGCACGATCATCCAGAGTCTGCATGCACAGACTGTCAGAAGACATGCAGACGCAAAGTTTTTAATGCAGCTTCTCGTTTCCGCTATTGTTGTTTTGTTTTGGCTATATGTAGGCATTTTTTCCATTTTGTAAAGGATCGATGGTAGAGCACAACTCCCGTCTGTAAAGTTTTAGCATCATTCTAGTTTCTTGGTTGTGCATCCGTATCTGGGATTTCTTGTTTTATGAAAAACAGTTCTCTTACTCTGTCTATGTTTTCGTCTCATACCAGGGAGTTCGTGATCGAATGATTCGCATGAATTGTTGCAGTTTTGTTATGATAAAGGATTTTTTTTTACATTACTGTATTTTCTGGTCTCCTGTGTTTGAATGTAAGAGGATCTTGCATTTGGGAACTTTCTTCTCCAGTCTGTTAGAAACCTGATGTTTATGACAGACCTTTGCACTCTTCTCATACAAGTCTTCCCACTGCTCACCCTTATTACAACTCACTGTTTGAAGTTTATCTAAGACCCCATTTGCCCATACATGCCTGGTCTAGTTTCAGAGTTGAGACAATATTGTTCTGAGTTTTCTTCCATCTGATCATCCCTTTATAAGCAAATCATGACATTAAACTGATGGGTGTCATGCTCTGCTCCTGCAAGCAATCCAGGAGTGACTTCTGACGCTAACAAAAACACAACCCATGTCGCCCTTGGTTGGGGCACTCCTTATCATCTACCCTTGTTGACATCGTCCATATCCTTTGAGTATCCCACAGGTCACTTGCCTCTGCCCTCTGATTTTGTTCACTTTGTCCCACCTCTGGCACAACTTATCCCACGTCTTGTTGTCCCCCTGACACTCGACTTAGTTGAACGGTTGCAACCACTTATACTTCGCATATACCCCCAACCAAGGGTAGTGTTGAGTCTCCATACATATTGACTTCGACCATGTACCTCCTCCAGTTCCAAACCTCACCTAGTAGATTTCATTAAGCCCTTCGCTTCTAGGATTCGTTTCCCCCTTTTGTCGACATCAACACAGTTTTCCAGAAGGGAGACAATATCTTGATTCTCATTACCTATCCAATGAGAGATCTCGGACGGCACAGGGAGAACCACAATTTCTCCCTGCTATCATTGACCCCCATAACATTCGACTTCAACACTTTCTCATGTGACGGTGGGTCTTACTTTGCGACTATTGCAGTTATTTATTATATTTGTTGAAGACCTCTAAACTAGGATGGGCTATCAATGCCTATAGGATCCGTGATATTTATTACAGATGTCACTGCCTACTGTTCAAAGTATGTTCCTCCATAGAATTGTCTTCTACCTTTATCACGACTGCCCCCGAGGGAACTGCAGTTGTCTACATCAGCACATCATTCCTCTTTTGAGTTACATGACACGAGCATGGGGCATGCCTGCCTCATTTGTACACAGTTTATTTTTACACACCTTATGGAAGGTCAGGTTCTACAAGTTCCCTTATCCCTCCAATGGGTAAATCTTGAAAATCCCACTATCGCTCTCTCTTACAACAACACTCTCAGTAGAAGAAACATTGATGGATTTCGGCTATACGTATGCTCCTAACCTCATCCATCAGGGGGCATCTGTTATCACTGAAATTTTGTCTGCAAATGGTTACAAGAATTCAGCATTGTCAAACAGTTATGAGGTCACCCATGGACCAAAAATACAACAAAACCATTTCCAAAGGGTCAAAAACTATATAACCAGTGACAAAATTAAAGGGCACTATGAATACACAGGGCGCGCACACACATGCGCAAAACAGAAACGTAGGAATCACGCACATGTGCCTGATGCGCGACTGTTGTCGCAAAAATCCATGCACCTGAGAAACAACGCATTTATGAGAGTGGTCAGCCTCCCAACCACTTCTGGTTCAGCTTCCAAGTTGATTTGACACTCAAATCTGGACTGGATTCGACTGGATGGCTGGTCAAAGACCTAGAAATTCCCTAATTAGCCTCTTTACACACTACAAACTGGTTGGACAATACCTCAAAGGAATGCTATAAAAAGGCCATGGATGCACTTCATTTTTCAAGGAAATTCATAGAAAAGTTATGCTGCCACTATTCTCTTGAGGAATCCTCTATTCTTTTCAAGAGTGTATTAGCATCATTGCATTGGACAATCCATCTCACCCCTTGAGTGGATTAGCAAGGAATGTTTTCACCATTTTCATTTTCATTTTCAAAGTTGTAAGAAGAGCTTATTTGTGGGGGTCCAAGAGCCATCCCTTGGAGGAAGAAGGGACTCATAGTCCTCTTTCTTCTTGGTGTATTCTTTCACTAATATCAACCTTACCATTGGTGACATGGGTCTTATTGTTTCTTTTGTCCTTATGTCCCTATGTTCATTAGTTTAGTTGTTGTTTTATTTCTTAGTTTATTTCTTAGTTGTTCTTTTATATTTCTTTCTCTAACCCTTTTCCTTACAGTTGTCCTACTTAGAAAACCCAACTAAGCTTGCAAGCACCTCTATTTTTCTAACTAAGGTGATGAAAGAGGCGCAACACTTGGTTTGATTCCTAGATTTTTAGTGCATGTTGTTTCTTTTCGTTAGTCGGCCATAGACTTATTTTTTCTTTCATTACTTAGCTCAAGAAACATTGGACTTCATCGTTCACGTAGGATGCAAGGGTTACCCTTGGAAGATCTAGAGGATTATCTACCTTTTCTTCCCAACTCTTTAGAAGGCCCTCCTGAGGCTCATAATGAACTAGGCTCTGAGGTTGGAAGCACACACTCTCTAGAAAAATTCCGAATTGTTTCTGATTCTTTGGAAGATTTTCGAATCAACCCAACTTTGAGTATTAGGTGAGAACCACATATGTTGCAGGTGAACTCATTTGGAGAGGTTGTTGCTATTGAGGAAACTAAGGTATCCACCAGACCTCACGCAAGATCTGGAGTAGAGGATCCCTTTTTCCAAAGTGAATCATTTAGGACCCCGACTCATACTATTGGAACCTCTAGTTTTGGTTCTATCCCTTTGATAGTCTGTGATCTATACGGTAACCTAGGAGTGAGTCCCAATCAACCCATGACATCACAAGTGCCTGAGATGTCTGTTAGTTATACAGTACCTTTAAATCAATTTACTGGTATGACCAGTAATGTCATCACTGTTGCAGACCAATTGTTGATTGGCTCTCACTCGAATCCTAGTATACAGATGGCCCATTCTACTATGGTCCCGCATGTTGCTACAATCCCCACCAGAAATGTGACACCATCCCAGGATTCGATTAGAACACCACTTAGACCAAATCCGTCAGTCCCACTTAGGTATAGATATTTGCATCCTTCCATTACCAACACTACCTAGGTTACACCCAGAGGCTCTATCCCTACACCTTTGTTTGGAGGAACTGTTCTTGGTGGCTCTAATCCGGCTGGAGCCTCCAATCATTCATTTTTTGGTTTCCAGATACCTCTAGGCACTCAACCTCACGCTGGGGGGAAACCTCCATTTGGGAGTCAAAATCAAATGGGGACACAATCTTAGCTTGGGGGGCAATCTTAGACTAGAATCCCTAACCTATCATATGGGTAGAATGTGACACCAAATCCTTGACACATTCCTTTTTCAGGAAATCCACTATTCCCTGGGGGGGAACATCCTCAAGGACAACAACAACCTTATCCTCCTTATGGACAAAATTCCTATCCACCTTATGGGAAAACCCAACATCCAACTTATAATCCTCAAAACCCATCAGGTTATCCTCCATATCCACATGTTTCTCAACCATCCTCAAATCCTGTTTATTCTGGTCAGCCACAACCGAATGTAGGAGGACCTACTGGATATAATTATCCACCTAACCCAGTTTACGGTCCTACTGGTGTTCCCATGTTGCACCAGTATCATCCTCATGTTAATCAACAACTACCATTTCTCGCAACTCTGGATCTTCTAGACTTGTCTCGGTTAACCAATGATCCTATATTGCATTATCCTTTTTGGCTAGTCATTCCTGCTAAATTACCTTCCGATATTCCAAAATTTGACAGTAAATCTGGATAAGACCCGAACAATCATGTGAATTTCCATTTATGGTGTTCATCGAACTCCTTAATGGACGATTCTATCCATTTATATCTTTTTCAGTAGCCAAGTGGTATATCGAACTTCCACGTGGTTCTTTACAAGATTCTAACTCCCTTGCCATGTCCTTTCTCACGCAGTTTCAACTACCCATTCGATACGAGATGGGTACCAAACTCTTGAAATCCCTTCGTTAGATAAACTTCATGCATATATTTGATCATATTCATGAGTGGAGACGATGATGAAGGTTGATCAAAGCAGTCATTCCTGACCAATTATTGGCGGAATGGTTTACTAAATCATTGTTACCCTCGATTGCTCGTGATGTCTCCATGGGTGGTGTAGTCACTGAGGAAGAGGCCATTGCTCAGGCTCAGTACTTAGATTTGGTTTATTCCCAATATGGTACTTTGTATGAGTTAATCCCAAATGCTACCCGTGCAAATACCAATCCATCTAAACTGTCATCCACATCACATGCGGATGGAGTTATCGGCTCCGTCAAAACCCAATCTGGTTCCCATTCAAATGGAATGAAAATCGATCTGCTCTGGCATCCAATCCCAGTTCGACCACACCCTCCTCTACCTCCCCCCAAACTCAAATATCTAAGGTGAATGCAGTTCAATTTTCCCCTTCACAACAATCCGGAGGTAAGAATAAGACAAAGAACAAACCAAAGAAGAATAATATCAATGAAAAACCTAAAGCTCAGCAGCCAAGTGGTATATCGAACTTCCATGTGGTTCTTTACAAGATTTTAACTCCCTTTCCATGTCCTTTCTCACATAGTTTCAACTACCCATTCAATATGAGACGGGTACCAAACTCTTGACCTCCCTTCGTTAGACAAACTTCGTGTATATCTTTGATCATATTCATGAGTGGAGACGATGATGAAGGTTGATCAAAGTAGTCATTCCTGACCAATTATTGGCGGAATGGTTTACTAAATCATTGTTACCCTCAATTTATCGTGATGTCTCCATGGGTGGTGTAGTCACCGAGGAAGAGGCCATTGCTCGGGCTCAGTACTTAGATTTGGTTTATTCCCAATATGGTACTTTGTATGAGTTAATCCCAAATGCTACCCGTGCAAATACCAATCCATCTAAACTGTCATCCACGTCACATGCAGATGGAGTTATCAGCTCCGTCAAAACCCAATCTATTTCCCATTCAATTGGAACGAAAAATCGATCTGCTCCAGAATCCAATCCTAGTTCGAACACACCCTCCTCTACCTCCCCCCAAACTCAAATCTCTAAGGTGAATGTAATTCAATTTTCCCCTTCACAACAATCTAGAGGTAAGAATAAGACAAAGAACAAACAAAAGAAGAATAATATCAATGAAAAACGTAAAGCTCAAAACCCACCACCTGCTAACGAAAAAAAACCACAGTGGAAACTAAAGTTATCGTGTCTTATTTGTGGTGACAATCACTACACTCGAGACTATCCACATCATGATGAAGTGGCCAAAATTTTCAAGGGGAATTCCCAACCCGCCCTGCTTACTCAGCCTTTTCCTCAGTAGCAATCTATGGTTGCTCAAACCCCCTCTCCAGGGGGCAGTTCCATCCACCCTTCTCACGATGAAGCCTCGACAAGTGCCCATATATATCTATTTAAGGGGATCAATTTAACCACCCACTCTACGACCTATGACACACCAGTTAAACCTGACAAAGGAAAGGTCACTAATGGTTCTTTACCAGATCCATCAACATCCTTTGTTAGACCTCCATCTATCAGTCCTTCATATGGATCACTTCAGATAGAGAAACCTATGTTCAACTCTATATTACACCCTCCTAAGAGAACTATCTGTAAATATACCTTTAATCCTAGTTCACGTGCTACCCAGAACTACAACATTGTTGAATATTTGGCTCAAGAACAGTGTGTTATGTCTGGGTTAGAAGTTCTATAGCACTGCCCCAGTCAATGTAGAACGCTCTTGGCCTCTATTGGCGATTTTTATCCTGAGTCATCCAACAATATCATGTTCAACTTGGATAATTTTACGTCTCGACTCTCTCACCAACTTGCTTTCCAAGTTGATGTTGTTGTTCACAATCAACAAATTCACCAAACTGTTTTGGATGAGGAAGCTTCTACTTGTGTCATGTCTTTAGCCTACTGGAAAATTTTGAAATAACCCTCACTTGACAAATCCCTAATGATGTTGCGTTCATTCGATGGGCAAGGTTTTCATCCTCATGGACTATTACAGTCCTTAGCCATTCAGTTAGGTGGAAAAACTATTACTATTGATTTCGAGGTGGTCGATGCTCCTCTTGATTACAACCTGTTACTTGGAAGAAGTTGGTTTTATGCTATGACTGTCATTGCTTCATCGGTATTTCGATGCGTAAAATTTCCTCATCAGGGAAAAATTGTCATTGTCGATCAGTTATATTTTTGTACACCTGACGCTCACGCTCCCACTACCAACAATATTCCATTATTGGGAGATCACAAGATCATGTATTAAAGTGTTGGTGTTGGCTTGTTGAAATACTCTAGCCTCATGGGTACCTTCCCTACACCACACATCATGTTTCCACAATCAATATGATTTCGACTATGGTTTACCAATCCTTGGAATCATCTGACCCTTGGATTGTACCTATTCAGTTGGAATTCGATGCACTAGATGACACCATGCCACTTAGTCTAGGAAAAACCTCATATGTTTCTATCCAATCTGCCTCTCCCTCCTCGGATGACCAACCTCTCTTGGCACCCGACAGTTACTTGATGCCATCATGGTTAAATTCCTTGACGTCTGCGTTCGACTACATTTCCCAAATTTTTCCTTATGATGAATCTATTATGAAAATTCTTGGCATCGATGACGTACCTTGGGATGATAGCCATCATCAATCCTCTTTTCTTCCACCTCTCGAAGAAATTCAAGAAGACATACACTCTGTCTTCCCTCCTGATGTTGTCGATTTTCCACAATCTCCCATCCCCACACAAGATACTCTTTCTGAGGGGAATTTGGGAAACATTTCATCTACGATCATTATCGAAATTTCGATCAAGGAAGGTGTCATGGAAAACATTAACCTCGACGCTAATTGTTCACCAGAGGAAGTGGTCTCTTATAATGATTTATTTAAACAATTTCATGATGTCTTCACTTGGAGCTATGAAGATATGCCAGGGATCGATCCATCGATCATTGTGCATGAGATTAAAACCTACCTAAGTGTCAAACCTGTTCGAAAAAAACTCTGCCCGGTCCATCCTAAGAAGACCACGACCATTAAGGAAGAAGTTGAAAAGTTATTGAAATATGGCTTCATTTATCCTGTCCCCTTGATGGAATGGGTTTTGAACATTGTTCTGGTGACTAAGAAACAAGGGACCATTCATGTATTTTCTGATTATAGGGATCTCAATAAGGCTTGTCCAAAAGACAACTACCCTATGCCCTTCATCGACCAAATTATTGATAATTGCGCTGGTAGCGTAATTTTATCTTTCATGGACAGTTTCTCAAGGTACAACTAGATTAACATGTTACCTACTGATCAGCATAAGACAACCTTCATCTATCCATGGGGAACTTTCGCCTATTGGAAACTACCATTTGGCCTTAAAAATGATAGTGCTACATTCCAGTGAGCCATGTCATATTCTTTCCACGATATCAAATGTATTGCGGAACCTTACCTCGATGAATTACCTGCCCACTCATCCAGTTGATTGGACCATTTTGGTCATCTACAGGCGATTTTTCTTCGATGTTGGTTCTACAGTATTTGTTTGAACCCGCATAAATATATTTTTTGTATCGAATCAGGATGACTCCTCGGCTTTGTTGTCTCCAAGGATGGGATTCGGGTGGATCACTTAAATATTAGAGCTATCTTATCTTTATTTTCACCTAATAATATGACACAAATCCAAAGTTTGCAGGGGAAAGAAAACTTTCTTCGTCGTTTCATTTGTAACTACACTGATATTACCAAAGGATTTATGTGATTATTGTAGAAAGACACCCCTTTCATCTGGGATGACACTGCTCAACGATCTTTTGTTGCTCTTAAGCATGCATTGAACAATGCACCTCTGTTGTATCCTCTGAACTATATGCAGGATTATATCCTTTACTTAGCAGACTCTACTTCCACTATTTCTATGGTGTTAGTTCAAGAGGACCCTATTGGTGAGGAACATGTGATATATTATTTGAGCAAAATTCTATCTCGTCCTGAGCTCTGATATTCACATGTTGAAAATTTGGCTCTGGAAGCCGTCATCATTGTCTAGAGATTCCATCGCTACAATTTTCTATGCACCACCACAGTTATTGTGGACTCAAACCCCATGTATCACATTCTGACACGTCAATTTATTGGGGGAAAATATTCTAAATGGATCGTCATCCTTCAGGAATTCGATCTTGAATTTGTTAAGTCTAAAGCTAAAAAATCTTTGGTGTTTGCGAAGCTTATCTGTGAATTTCCACATGCTGATGATGATACTGAGCCCAAATATTCTCTCCCTGATGAGATTATGTTCCTCATCAGCACGTCTGACCCTTGGTATGGAGATATCCTTCTTTATCTCCAGACCCAAAGTTTTCAGCTCGATATCTCTCGTGAAGAGCGTTGTCATATCTGCCATCATTCTCATCACTACCTTATCATCGGTGACACTTTGTATCACCGTGGTATTGATACTATCCTACGACAATGTTTGAATCATGAAGAGACTGAACATGTTGTTAATAACTGTCACCTTGGAGCCTGTGGTGGTCATCTCTCTAGGATGGATACAACTCAGAAAATCTTACGTGCCAGCTACTTTTGGCCCTCTATTTTCAAAGATTATATTGAGGTAGTCAAAAAATTCCCACCCTGCCAAGTTTTTCACAAAAAGGAACACACCCACCCCGCTCCATTGCATCCCATTATTTCCATCGACCCCTTTTCCAAATGGGGCATTTATTTCATGTAGTGTAAGCCTACCTCAGCCGGGGGGGCACAGTTACATCATCGTTGTCATCGATTACTTCACAAAATGGGCTGAGGCTATGCCTACCTTTCTGAATGATGGTCGCACTGCATCTCTTTTCTTTTTCAATCACATCATCACTTGCTTTGGTGTTACACAAGCCATTATCACTAATCATGGTTCACATTTTCAAAACTAGATGATGAGCAAGTTGCATGCCAAGTTGGGTTTTCTCCATGGAAACTCATCCCCGTATTATCTTCAAGATAATGGACAAGTTGAAGCTATCAACAAGGTCCTTAAAACCATGATCCGATGGATGGTAGGGGAAAACAAGACATCTTGGAATTTACAACTTTTCTTCGCTCTTTGGGCTTATCAGACCTTAGTAAAAACTACTACTGGATTCACTCCCTTCCAGCTAGTATATGGCATAGAAGTTGTTTTACCAATCAAGTGTGAAATTCCCTCATTGAAACTCAAAGTAGAAATCCTTCCTCACACTTCTGCTGAAGAAGAACGTTTCTTACACTTGACTAGGCTGGATGAAACACATTGTGATGCCGCTCTCATCAATGAGACATATCAAAAATGAATCAAGAGTCAATACGATAAATCCGTCCATCCTCGCACTTTTACAGAAGGAGACCTAGTCCTCGTTTATGACCAGGCTCATGATAAGTTAGGGACAAGGAAGTTAGAACCTCTATGGCATGGTCCTTACATTGTGAAATGTGTTCTACATAGAGGTGCCTACGATCTAGTTGACTATGAAATAATCTCCCTGGGTGAGCCCCGGAACAGGCTTTACCTTAAGAAGTACTATGCATAGAACGTCTACCATATGTTCTTTGTACACTATTGTATTTTTAGTTTGGTGTGTATTTTTCTTTTGCGTGCTCGATTTTTTCCTCAAGCCACTTATACTGTGTCTTATGTTTTCATACGCAGATAACATCTTCCTTTCCTATCTTTGTTAGGTTTGTGGATGGCTCTAGTCGACACACCTAGAACGTTGCTTCTGCATCTTGGTTCATTTACCACTCTGACGAGTTGGTGAGTTCCGAAGGTATTTTCTTAGGACCGACAACTAACAACATGGAAAAATATCATGTTGTCATAGGACTTTTAACCAAATCCTCCTCCCTAGGATTTTCTCACATGATCGTCAACCTAGACTCCCAACTCGTGGTCTGTCAACTTAATCGAATCTACACTATTCAAAATCCTATCCTACTATGTATCCACTTATGAGTTCGTCGTCTTGAATGAATGCTTGATTTTATCGAATACATACACATACCAAGAGAAATCAATACCATTTGGATTCATTAGCTAATTACACCATGGATAGGTATCTCGCACATAGATAAGTTTTCATAAATGAAATAAATGACATCACATATCATCATGTAAATTAAAACACACCACATAAAAGACATCATTATTTGCAAATCATTTGTCACTGTAAAAAATTGGAAATGTATATATATACAGCGTGACTAAAAATGTTTGATTACATCAAAATGGTACACATATAGGCAAAATGTTGGGTCCTCGTGCCCATAAAATCGTCATAAAGACTATACAAAAAAAAACAATGAGGTCCTAGTCCTCCCGCATCACATTGTGCTCCAAGTAGCACATCACCACATGGGCTACTCATCTCAGTAAATATTTAATACTCTCAGGGACTCCCACCACGTGTCTTTGCAAGTGCAAGGGTACATTCTCCCTCTCAAGAGGAGGGATACCTGTCATAAGACCACAGAGGTTTGTCTCCACCTCTTCAAGACCCCTTGTCGCTACTACTACCTGAGCATCCTCATGACACCCCAATGTCGGTATCTCTACTGGATGTGTTTCTCCCTTGTCTGCATGATGAAATGATACATCCATTAGGAACTCTTCTATGTACCCCCGAAAAAATAATAATATAAGTTTTAAAATAAAATAAAAACACTTGACAAGATCTTTTCTGGTTTCTTACCTGACGCGTCCCAGTCCACCCCATTTGGAAGGACCAGTTCCATGCTTCCCCTAAAATCCACTCCGATGTATGGAAAGTATTATATCACGATCAATTGGCCTCTCAACCAAGCGAATAAATCACTTGTGAATTTGAACTTTGAATCTAAGCCTAGTCTCGGAGACAGGCTAGTCCATCGCTCCATACGTGGTTCTCCCACTGGCCATACTGCTAATGCAATTTGAGGGTTCATCCGAGGAATACATTCTAAGAAGAATGAAACCAAGAATGAACCATACCCGAACTGCTTCTTCTTCCCTGCTCTACATCTCGTAATCTTCTCCTTCACATTTTGAAGGAACCCTGCACTCCAGTTAAACAGTGTTGGCTCTAGACACTATAAACCATAGGCCACCTTTGATATTGAAACTAGGTGCAATATGGTACTTATTTCTATACTCATAATGGAAAATAGAATGGACCGAAGAGGTAGATCCCTGATGTCTTTGATTGCAATTCTACCTCCCACTAGTCTCTCTCCTGGGACACAATAGTTTGCCAGATACTCATCCACAGGTGCAGGAAGTGCCCTCTGTCTGGATAAACCTATGGGAGCCCCTCTTTTTGAGAGCCCGCTCAGGAATTATATGTATTCCAACTCAATGGAAAGAATTTTTGTTCCAATTTGGAATGATTGTTCCACAACGTTCCATAGCCCAATCATATGCTCGAGAAGAAGAATCTCTTTCTTCATTTTTTTCATTTTGAAGAACATGAGGATACCGCAATTACTCAATGTGGCCCATGTTTAGGGAGTTTGCAAGGTGGCCATATCATCAATATCATGCACTCTTTCTTTCCACTCGATCATGATTATTGCCGAAGTTACCTGCAATCATCAACAACCAAAATTCATTAGTCACGTTTTTCAACAATTTTTGGGCAATTGAAAAACTTAAAAAAAAATTGTTTTCTTTGTCTATGAGGCCAACGCCCCTTTCATATGCACACCAGTGTGCCAATGCAGCCCCACAGTAGCCACCAGGGTGCTTTAAAAAATTAGATTGCACACCATTCACGTTTTGAGAAAGCGTTGGCAAATTTTGGGTGTTTTTCTTGTGTTTTTGGGCAGCGCCCTCTTCACCACTACACCAGAGAGTTGGCACCCGTTTCATTAGCTTGTAGGGGTGATTTTAAAATCAGGAAACACTTCCCCACTAATCCTACAGGAGCATCGAGCCCTTTTGGGTGCTTGAGACAACCTAGGGCATCAATTTATGCACCCAATTATTGCCTTAAAACAAAATTTAAACCATAGAAATGCAAGAAAGGAAAAAGAGAACCAACCTAGTCCAAATGGCAAGGAAAATAGTTGACTGTAGCTCCATCACCAAACAATGAAATATTCACCTCCAAAGCACAAATTCTCCACTGCTACAAATATTTGCACAAATGAAATGGTAAATGATATTCTTACTCCATTTTACTATTATAAATTTCATTTTTTCCTAAGATATAGTTATTTTTGGGTTTTGAAAATATTTTGGAGGCCTTATTAATCCCCTGGAATGCAGTTTTGACATTATTGGCAGGTTTCGAAGCAATTTTGTTCATTTTTCATCTTGTCACATTCACGAGCATAGTCTTAGTTCATTCTCAAGCTAAAAAACATAAGAACGCATCGGGTAAACTTTTCTATCTTTTTCAGACCCGCATGGATACACGAAAAAGGAAACCCTTGGAGTCGTCTTTAAGCTCTTTTCAGACTCTCTAAATGTGAAAACATTTTCGAGTGATCTTGATTTCTTTCCCACTCGTTAAAAGGTTTGAGAGGGCGTCTTTCAAGTGATAATTTATGTATTTTTTGGCCTCAGAAGACTAAAATTATGAAAAAGGACCACATTGGAGTCATCTTTACATCATTTTAAGACTGTCTAAATATGAAAAACCATCGAGTTTACCTTCTCTGGACTCACTAAATGATCATACATTGAAAGGCCCATATGGGACCGAACCCTTACTTCTTCCAATTTGTTAAACAAAGGAAGAGGGACTTACCAAAGGTGAGTTATATCGAGCATGTGTTACCCTCCTTGAGCTCGTTAAACTAAAAAGAGGTACTCGTCTATCTGGATAGGGGAAAAATTGAAGGAAGCAAGCCAAGCAATTTTTGAGAACATTACCAATAATTCTTACAGTCACCCTTGAATACGACATTTTATCTTTGCATGCATTTTTATCCGCTGAACCTCTACACTGAATCAATCCCTTGAGTTTCCTTACTCCTTTGGGTCACCTAACGAAAGTCACAGTATCCACTTCATTATCAAGTTTTGGTCCTTGTCAAGTTTCTGCTGTCATGCCTCAGTGTTCAAGGGAAGTATCTACCTCAAGAGTCAACCATCACAAATTCTTGTTTCAATACCCATGTCAGTCCATGTTCATTTGATCCACCAATTAGATCTCTGGGTCAGTTTCATGTTGTTGATGGGGGATACACCAAGGCCCTCCCTCGATGATTCTATTCATGTCGACTTCAACACATTATCCAGGACCTAGACTTAGAAACTAGTTAGTACCTTGGGACCTGCATGCCTCAATCATGGGCCTCCTCGTGTTCGACATTGAGTTTACATCATTGAAATTTGATCGGATGATTCCACAGATGCTAGACTTTATCTCATCCATTCACATTCATTGGAATGTACTAGAGTACCTTGGGAATCATTGACATCAATGGTGATTTCCCTCGCACTTGTTAACGGTTTACCTCATTGACTGGTAATCAAGTGGTTTCTACCATTTTTGACATCAGAACATCTATTCACATGGTTATATTCATACTACATCGGGATCAGTAAGAAGACCTTGGGTTGAGTCATCACTCTGATATGTACTTTTCCCAAGTTGTGACGAAGTTTCTTTTGAACGTTGACACATATATTGTTACATAGATCCACTTTGTATTGGTCATGGATATTTCTTGTCGTCTCGTAGATCCAGTGTGTATTCTTCATGGCTACGATTAGTTCAGGTCATAGGAGTATAGATCCACATTGTATCTTCAATGGGTATACCTTTTTTTCAATATAATTATGGATCCGCAGTGTATTTTATGGCGGCCATACCTTGAAAATCTTTATCACTCAAGCATAGGTATGCATGTATTGGGTTTGAAACATGTCATAATATTTGTTTGATGGTTGTGTGCAACTTCTATCAGGTTCTCTGAGTCCGTACCCTTGCTTGAAAAAGTCTACAAGGTACTTCAGTCATCAGTTCTCATATTCTAACTTCGCACTTTGGGGGGCAATATGTTACATATCAAAATTACTCATTGTGATGATGGCCTAGTGTCGTCATTACCGAATGTCACAAGTGTCACATTTCTCCTACAAATATCACAAATATCATACTGTCATATTTCCTATGTTGTGTCTCAGATGACATTATCAAGAACACTTACAAGACACCTCAAAAGACTGGTTTTGAAGAGGAGAAGTCATTTGAAAAAGAGTACAAGTCTTTTGGCATTGAGAAAACCACTAAAAAATCAATTTTGGATGGCAACGCTCCCCTATACACTGTTAGGGAGTGCCAACACTCTGTGACCTCTTTTGGGGGAGCGTTCCAATTCTTTGTGCCCCATTCTGAGGGAGCATTGTCTTTTTTTGAGTGAATCTTTGGATTGTTGAGATAAATCAGGGAATAATCCCTTCATATCTAGAGTTGGTTGGATTCATATCTGAGGTCAAGGCTCGATATTAGGGAATATCCATAACTAAAGGAGAAGAATCCTCAACTTATCCCAAAAATATCTTAAGTGGTTAGGCCTCTCCAAGCCTATATAAGGAGGCCTCTTCATGGTGAAAGGGGAGACATTGTAAAGTATCAAAGTTATGATATCATAAGGGAGATATCATTGAAGCATCAACATTTTGTGTGTGGATTATTTGAGCAAGGGTATGGACAAAGAGAGCTTGGTGAAGTTGTTGCACCTACATCCATGGTTGTAATCATCTCACCTTGTTTTCATTAATATAAATCTATGCTTGGCCTGTTTCCTTTAAATTTTGTGTATGTTTCATGAACTTGTTTCTTTCATAGATCCATTATGAAGCTAATCATGGTAGAGTAGGAGGTATCATTGTTGTTTCTCATTGTATTGCAGGACCTTCTAAATAAATTGGAGATCAAGATCAACCTAGATCGAGCAAGGACAAACGTCGATAAAGAGGTATTTACTCTTCTTCCTTCTTCTTCTTTGGGTAGTTTAGCGTCATGAAAAGGAAAGTCAGTGTCCACAATAGCAATTTTTTGTCTTGGTCATAGGGGTCTAGTATCCAAGAGAGAATCCACTTGTCCTCAAGGGTATTTATCTGTAACATAACCCTAGGAGATGAAACACCAAAAGTCATGTGGGCCCCATTTGGGTAAGTTAGTATATTAACTTCTAGTGGTTGTAACTTTTGCAGATGATCTCCATTTTAGGTGTGTGATAGCGCATTGGAAAGATCTTTTTGATAACTATGCATAACGACGTCAAACTCTAACTTCGTCTATAGTTTGACTATGACAATCCAAAAAAACATTGTTTAGGGGCCCAAAATGGCCCTGGAAGTACATCAAGATGTGCTGACAAGAAAAAATACAAAATAATCCAGTTGTATTAGGTGGGAGGCCACCAGTATCCACCTAGAAGATGTGTAGGGATTTATACAACCCTATAAGTGTAGAACCCACAATAACAAAGAAGTACAGGAAAATGTGTTGCACTAAAAACTGACAAGAGGAGCCAGTTGGATTAGGTGGGTGGCCACCAATATCCACCTAGATCATTGTTCTCCTTACTTGTATTCCTACTTAACCATGCATTCTACTACAATATTCATTAGATCCATTCATTTATTCATAACATCTATTCCACATATCTATTCTAGTTCATGTTGCAAGTAAAACCATTCATTCATTTATCTAACCATTCAATCATAACTGTAGAAATAGTAAAACATTCAGACAGATTATAAAAAGATTTTTATCGTGGTTCACCCCCCTGGGGCTACATGCACAAAGATATTCTGCTTCTCTTCTTATTCATCAAAAGGAGATGCATGCATTGCATCATAATAGAGAGTAGTGAGGTGGACCAGGATCGTACCAAGATCCACATCTTGTGACCTGACCCTCAACTACATCTCTAGATTTAGTTCATGTGAGCTCCACAACTCTCAAAATAGACTTCAACTCCAAAAAGGTTCTTCAAGTATGAAAAAGTCACCCAAATATCTCCCAAAGCATAGATGGGATACATATATAGATTCCAAATTCTACCTTATACCTCTTTTATTTATATAAAAACAATGGGTTAAACCCTTACAAGATGACTCCAAAACCCTAACCCTAACATGGCTAGGTTTGTCCACATTTGCGTCGGATTTTCAAAAATCCCATCACAAGTTATTTTTCCTCAAAACATGGTGTGTTCTCCTTCTTTGTCTAATATTCCTTGTTTTCTACGTTTTTCTCCCAAAAATACCTTCTTCAATAGGCCCCCAACACTAACATGTGGCTTATCCTAAGCCACTTAGTTCACCTTCTACAGCGCTACCTCCAACACATGAAACTTTGCTTCCAACTCTGTCGCTTTCTCCTTGGCCTCTGCGCTCTTTCATGCTAGTGTCTCCAAAATATGTGTTGTCATGTGTTAATTCAACACTTCTCTTCTTTCTGCATGCACCTTTCCTAAGATGGATTTCTTCGCTTCCAGTTCTTCTATCATTCCTACGCCCTGTTGTTGAAATGGATCCAACTAATATTGCCTTTCTTGTTTCTCCTCTTGTGCAGTCTTTACTTCTGCCTACAAATTTTTCAACTCCTAGGGGGCCTTCAATCTTAGGGATATGTCCATGTTATTCTACCTCTTCTTTAAGTCCTAAACCACAACACTCATATTTTCCTCTCTCTACTCAAAGTGATGGATCTTCTCATATTCTTCCATGTTGTTCCAAATATGTGTAGTGTTCTTATATAATTATTCCACTTCTTTTATCTCCCGCGCTATGTTATCTACATGCGCAATATCCTCCTTCTCTCTCTATTCCTGTAATTTTGGAGGTGTTCTCGGAGTTAGTTTCTATGTTAAGTATTCTATCTCCTATTTATACTTCTCCATTGTATACACAATATTCTGTGTCTTCTCTTCTGATGTTACCTCCTGTGCATAGTCTGGTATGATCCTATATAATTCTACAAGTTTCTTCTCCAGGTTATCTACGCACTACTTCTCCTCCTCCTTCTCCAGTGTGATATGATCACAATTCACCTGCAAAATCTCCTTCACCTCTCGGTCGAGTGCTAGGTTGGTGGAATCCTCCCTAGCTCTAAAATTTACTTCCTACATCACACTTGCTTGTAATCCATATAACGCCTTCGTGGGTATGTTCACGAGAACCAACTCCAGATGTTCCACATCCTTCAATGGTTTCTGCACTGTGTTCTCACCCATCTCTAACATCTCTTGTGCGACCTTAAACCAGTCACTACTCATGACTATTGTCTGCACTATCTCTCCTTGTTGTCTCTGCATGGGTGCCTCCTGTACATTTTCTTTCTACTACGTTGTTGGATGATGTGTTGTATTTAGTTGCAGCCTCTATACAATGTCATGAACTTTTTCTAGATTTTCCATAATATCCTCTCATTGTGCCTCTTCTACAAGTAGTGTATTTTCCCTTCTATCCTGGACTTTGTCTGGGAAAAATTCTGCATCGTCCTCTGTAATAGTAAGAACTAGAGGGTTCTTGTGATAATTCATCTTCTTTCTAATTTTTGCCTCATGTTTTCTAGTGTTTTTGTTTATTGGGGTTGAGGTTTATGCCTCAGTTCTCTTCTTATTTTTTCCCTCATATTGGACTTCCTTGTTTTCACGAGCTATCTCCCTTCTTGTCATCCCCTTTTACTTCTTCCTTCGATACAATATATTTCTTTGTTGGCTTCTTTCTTTTTGCATTACTTCTTGAGGCTTGACCACACTCTGCAACCTTCCTTGTATTGTCTACTGGACTATTTGTCTTCTTTGATGTTCCTACTTATTCCCAATCCTTAGGCTTTGATCATTTTGTTGGAGTTACTTCACACACACCTAGGATTTATTTTTCCTAAGGTTATTCCTTGTTTATTATTCATAATTAGTCATTATCTAGTCTCCTATATTTTAGGGGAGAATATTCCACCTAGAGAATATTCTCTTTCAGTTGACACTTCAGTTTGACTAGTTGAGTTGAGTTTAGATGTTGGATTGGTTTTTTCACCATGCAACATTGGGATCATCACCAACTCACTACTCTTTGTTTGGTCAGTTAACTGAAGACTAGTTGACTAGTTAACTCAGCTAGGTGATAGTTCACTCCCGTAACTACCTGAGAAACTAGAGTAGGTGGCAGTTTACTCTTGTAACTGCTGGTGTGTGTCCAGATCAATCTATACCACCACTATGGATCATTAGTTACTTATGTAGCCTATATCTATGGTAAATTATTCACTCTTTTAGTGTGGAATACGGTTAATGAAAATTCTTCCATTCTTTCTATCTTGCTTCTTGTTTCTCAATTTCTCTCTGCAAATGTGTGTAGTATTTTATAGCTAGATATATTATGTGCAGGTTCAACAAATTTACATGGTATCAAATCCAATGGAATGCTAATAAAAATCTACACCAATTCATTTTTTGCAGGTACAAAAGATTGAAGACAACAAAAAGATGGATTATTCACCGGAAATACTTTTCACACCTCATAAATATTTGGAATGGAAGCCAAAAATTTGGCTTCATCTTAGATGCAGAGGCTTGTACCAAATTACTATGGCAATGGAAGTAGAGCCTGAATTATGTCGATGAGAAAAATGACTTTCTCAATAGACAAGATATGTCCATAGGAAGTATCAGCATATCTGTTTCTCCCGAACTTTTCCATCAAGTATATGAAGAATCACAAGGATCAACTCCAAATTAATTATGAACCAGATTAGAGGTTCTATTTGGGAATAAAGAATATTGTGAAGATTTCATATAGGAGGCCGAATAGATAGAGCTAGAAGAGAAGCCATTAGAAGATCAAACCTCTTATTATGAAGAGTCTTCTACAAAAGTATTTGCAGAAATTTGTATTCCATTAATTGAAGATGATGTCTACTCCATTTTAGATTTGTTTTCTAAAATTCATGTGGAAGATATATGGCATGCATCTCAAGAGTCACATGCAGACACTTTTGCATGCACCATGCATGCATCTTAGGAGTCAAAAAGGGAGTTGTGCACATCAGACACCATTCTAATATTTTCTGAGAAACATTTTCAGAAACAAATTGGATATTTGAATTCCTCTTGGGAAAATATTCAATTTCAAAAAAATTTCGTTTGAAACAGAGTCCAGAAAGTGAAGTTATGATCGTTTCAAAATAACAAAATTTCAACGTTTTTCCAGAAACGGCTGCACGGTTTTCAAAATTTCATCCAAAATTTATTTGGATATTATTCATTACAAGAAGATAAAGTGGATATGTGTGGAAATATCAATGATGCATATACTTCATCAGAT
>JZKD02S1448238.1:256419-316780 GCA_000966675.3 Picea glauca
AAATTTTATATCAAGCTTTAATGAAGGAATTTGCGAAGGAGTTTTACCATGTCCCTTTGGAGAATTCGGAAGAGGTCTTGAACTGGTAGAAGAAGAAGAAGAAGAAGAAGAAGAATATGGAGGAGAGGGTGGTGGAGAAGCACCATTCCCTCCATTTGCATTTGGAGTTTTGTCACCACTGTCTCCCTTATTCTTTGAAGGGTTGGAGCCTTCACCTTGCAACAATGCATTCCTTTGCATCAAGATCTTCATCATCTCTCTCATTTCCATGACAACCTTTCTGAGATATTCATCTTCTACAGGAACACGTTCATGAATTTCTTCATGAGCCATACTTGGTGAATGCCTCCTTGAAACTTGCGGTGATTGTATATGCTTTCTCCTTGAAGGATGAGAAATTGGATCCACAAGTTGACCTTCTCCTCTTGTGAGTTTCAACCTTGTGAGCATCAGAAACAAAACACTTGCAAACAATCAAGTCTTCAAAAACTAGTGCTCTGATACCAACTTGATCTAAAAATGAAGAAGACTTGAAATCTTGAAAATATTTGCAAAAAATTTTTATGTGTTAAAAGCAAATGGATCAACTTTGCAACACATCATTAATAGGATTTACTCATTTAAGACACAAATAAACAACAACATAATCAATGAACATAATAACATAACACAAAAAATGATAAAGGAGTTCACCCCTCTCTTGGGCTACATCTCTTGGTCCAGCTTCCAATGGATCATTGTTATTAATTGCTCAAAGTGCTCAAAAACATGATTTGCAATGCTCAAATTGGCCAATAGACTTCTCCAATGGCTTCAGAGCGTCCAAAAACCCCTAGCTGGGATTTTTCGGCACCTCGTTTGGCAAAAAAATGAAGAAGATAGGCTTCCTTGAAGTCTCCTCTTCAAGCTTGTTGTCTCTGCATCTACAAATTGCACCCTTGTTCATTCAACCGAGCACACACGCTATTTAAAGCGTAAAAACCCGACATCGTACGCAACCATGCCAACGGTGTGAACTGTAGGATGATTATGGGTACACCAGCCCCTAACCGCCAAGCTCTCGGGCACATGGGTCCATGTGACCTCACGCAAATGTAAAAGGGATAACCATTTTCATAGGCAAATAGCAACAAAACAAGTGGCGGGTCGTTCAACCGTTCAAACCAAAAATTAAAACCAAAACATGCGCACCCGTAGCATTGGAGTCATGGTCATATGACATGGGTGATATAACCATAGGCTGTTTGAAACACTCTCCGTATATATGTAATACAAAACTCCCGCGCGTGATATGGCATGGTCATATATATATAAAACAATACGACCGCGGGTCGGGGCTAAGCCCCGACCCGACCCCTCGCCATATGCAACATAAACCAAACTTTAATATATATTAAATCATATATACAATAGGGAACAAGTCATGGCACATTGGTAATGTGGAGTTTGCAAAGGATTTACATGGTGGGGAGGTCCAGGGTTCGAATCCCACAGACTCCATATAATTTTGAACAATATAATGATGCCACATGGCAGCCCATGATTGGGCCACATGGCATCCAACCACAAACCAAAAACTTCCACGTGTCGAGACATGATTCACCCAACTGTCAGCCAATCAAAAACTGCCACATAACCTCTACCACATCAGTGTACGGACTCTGCCACGTCATCCTGTATGGACTGCACAGTCAGCATCCCTTTTTTTTGCCTATTTGACGATTCAAACAGATCGCAATATATCTTGCTCCCAATGTCCATTTGAAACGAAATGAGTTGCATTGGGTTCGTAAAGATGAGGTATATTCTTTCATTCGATTTGAAGAAATTCTAAGCACTTTGAATTTTTGAGCAAAATTTGATCCCCTGATCAGCTGAACATCGTGTTCAAACTTGAGGGACAGAGGGATACAGACTCAATATGAAGTAATTTCTCCAAAGTAATGTTGCTCTCAAAGTTGAATTCTTTCTCCTTCCTTTCCATACGTCGAAATTGTGCTCTTATAGTCTTTAGGATGCAACTGAAGGGTCGATTCAGAATGTTTCTAGTATATGGAAGGCCAAGGATCAAAGATATCCTATCGTGACATGGAAATCTGACCTCATTTTGTATTTCCTGACACAAATTCCAATGTACGCGGGTTGTAGTGAATCAACAAGTGTATACACATCTTGGAAAACTGTATATTTTTAGCTTTGGATTCATCAAAAGGTGATGATAAGTCTGCATAGGGAAATGGAAAAAGGCCCTCTGTGAAAGATAGTAATGGTGAGACAAATCTTGATATAACACTGTTGGAGGATTATTTCTTTTCTTGGGGCCAAGTTCTATTTGCTGGAAACATTTCTCTTTAGAGAGGGTTGATTTTAGTGTGTGTTTTATTTTCATGTTTAGAGGCTGTTGGTATTGTTGCACAACTGAGAGGGGGGGGGGGGGTGAATCAGTTGTTCCTGTGCTTAAACAATTATGCTTATTTTAAACTCTTTACACAACATTTAATTATAGTCACAATAATGCTGGGAAGTAAGGAATAGAACATTCAACATCAGTCACACAAATGAGATACACAGAAACAAATATTTCCTGAGGAAACCCATACAAGGTAAAAACCTCTTCTTCTTTATATGATAAGTAATATTTACATTCTTTACATTATCATACATATGATCACCAACTCATAATGAGGCTACAACCTTTGTTTTTCAAGAAGCAACTTGCTCAGAGCACCAACTCTCTATTTTCTGTAGCACCTACTAGAAGGAAGCACCAACTCCCTAGTTTCTCTAGCACCCACTAGAAGGAAGCACCAACTCCCTAAGTGTTCCAGCACCAATTGGATGGAAGCACCAACTTCCAGTCACACAGGCACCAACCTGTATAACAGAGAACAACAATTCTCCCTTGCACCACCCTGCCACCCTGGTTTCTCTGGCTGCAACTAGATGGAAGCTACAACTCCCTATGTTCAAGCACCCACTTGAACCTCTGAGGACAAAAATCCTCCCTTGCACCTCCCTTCCACCCTAAAATATAAATCTTTGTTATTAAGACTTATTACAACGATATAAACATCTCCAATGGCTTACTGGTCTCATCATTGTTCTGCTACACTGCGTTGCTCTATCTGCATCAGTGTCTTTTGCACACTCCTAGCGCTTTCTATTATTTTTCCTTTTATGGTCTCTGCGCCATGTCCCTTAAATGCACTATTCCCCTTCTGTGCATTTATGCTCCTGCACTCTGCCTCCTTCTTCACACCTCAATCACACCCAACAACAACCACGCACATATCTCTTCTTTTCTGCATTCTTATAGTCTCTGTGATCGTTGTGCATGTAATATGCACCAAGCTCCTACATGCTATCACCCTGCCACAGTTCTCCCCATCAGGGTGTTTAATTGCACTTCACTCTACCACTACACTCCTCACTCCAGCCTCAACCACTCTCTCTATCCTACATTTCCTCCTCATGTCGAGTACTCTACCTGATCATCATTGCAACTCTTCATCTTCTCTGGCAACTTAACCCACGCGTCCAACATCACTAGGTGTTATGCTGAGATTTATCATCCTCTGGAAGTTGAGACTTTTCGTCTTCTCTATCATAGTCGAGCTAATCCTCTCTATTGCAGTTACAGGCTTCAATTCTCATCCATCTCCCAATCGCCTCTAAGAATAGTTTTAAATCATTGGAAGATGCCTCGAGCCTCTTCATCTTCTCTGGTGATCATTCTGAGGCCTCTTCAAGTCCTCTGGAAGAAACCATCAGTCGTTTCTAGCAGTTACACTGTGAAGTGCAACAATAGCCCTCTGATCATATTCAAGTTCACCTACACCATTGGATGGAGTTTGTAGGGTCTTGTGTTTAATTCTCCATTTCACATTTCGACATTTTGGGATTCCTTTCATGTGGTTAAGGTTTCTTTATGCTTCATGTACTGATCCCTGAAACTCCGAAATTGAGCTTGGTTGCACTAGCTCCTCCCTCCATCTTCCATCAATGTGACCAATGGTTGTGACTAGAGGCTGAGCCAAAACGTGTTTCACATTTCGACATTTCGGCAATCCTGTTGTGAGGCTTCTCGACTCTCCAAGTCACGATCTCTGAAACTCTGAAAAAGGAGCTTATCTAGACTAGCTTTGATCATTTCAGCATTTCGCAATTTCGCATGTCACAAATTCCTGTTGTGAGGCATCTCGACTCTCCAAGTCGCGATCCTCAAAAATCCAAAAAAAGGAGCTTAACTCTTCGAACTCTTCTCTATAGCTCTTCAATGATGTGACCACAACCTTATTCAAAAACTACATTTCACAATTTCTCATTTCAACACTTTGGGACTCCTATGATGAAGAGTCGTAGGTCTTGATTCCTCCATCTCCCGATGTCCGAAACTTTCCTCCTTCTTTCAGGATTTCAGCGTTTCACATTTCGTGATTCCGGGACTACTGATGATGAAGAGTCTTGACTCTTCCAACTCCCGGTATTCGAAACTGTCCTCCTTCTTCTGGGATTTCGGTGTTTCTCATTTCATGATTTTAGGACTCGTGATGATGAAGAATCTTGACTCTTCCAACTCCTAGTATCCGAAACTCTGAAATGGAGTTATTTCCCAGTTTGCGAAACTCTTCATTTGTGTGCCTATTTCGGGATTTCATCATTTCACATTTCACCGTTTCAGCATTTTGACACTCCCGTGGTGAATTTTTTTTACACTTCAACTCTTGGTATCTGGGACTCTGAAATGGATTTATTTTCATGTCTGAAAAAATCTTGTTGATGTGCCTCTTTTGGGATTTCGGGATTTCGGATTTCGCAAATCCCGGAATCCTGTGTTGAAGAGTCTCAACTCTTGACTTCTCAATCTCCCAGTATCTGAAACTATGAAATGGAGTTGGATCAACGTATTTCGTCATTTCGCATTTCGTCGTTTCAGCATTTTTGATTTCTTCCTTGACTCCTCCAATGCCCAGTATCTGAAACTCTGAAATGGAGTTTATGCTTCTGATCTTTCCATGCAATTATCCCTGCACTGCTGATCTTACTTGTCTGCCTATTTTCCATCAAATAAACAAGCACACTCTTACACTCTTCATTCACCTAAGCACTATCTCTTCTGAGATTACGTTGTCCCTGTTTTTCCATCGCTGCATACTCTGATCTTTCCATCAATGACAAGAACATCTTCCTAAAAACATGCCAACAATATCCCCCTTTGGCATTGATGGCAACCCTGAATGAATGCACTAATCTGTTTGGACCTCCAACTGTAGCATCTGGTTCGGACCACTCCTTTTCTCCCCCTTTGACATCAATGTCAAAGAAAACATGCTCCTCCTCAGCTATTGTAGTATTTTTAGGAGGTATCAGATATTCAATCAATACAAAGCTCCCCCCTAATAGGATGGACTCTCTTAGGTGTGATATGGAATGACACCCAGCTTCTGTCGAAGATATTCGAATGGTGTCTTGGCTAGGGGTTTAGTAAATATGTCTGCAATTTGTTCTATGGTTGGAATGTAATGGACCTGAACAACCTGATTGGTGACCTGCTCTCTCAGAAAATGGTATTTTATGGGAATATTCTTGGTCTTGGAGTGGAATACAGGATTCTTAGACACACTGATGACACTAGTGTTATCACAATGAATTGGGATCAGTGTTGTGTATTTTACCTCCAAGTTTGCAAGTGTATGAATCATCCATAATACCCGAGTGCAACAGGTAGCAACAAAAATGTATTCTGCCTCTGTAGTTGATAAAGAAACGGAACCTTGCTTTTTACTAAGCCATGCTACTAATGAGTCACCCAGGAAGAATTCCCTTCCACTGGTGTTTTTTCTCTCATCAACACAGTTTTCCCAATATGCATCTGAGTAAGCAGTTAACTGAAAATTCTGATTTCTAGGATGCCACAGACCATAAGTCATTGTTTCTTTCAAATACCTGAATATCTTTTTGACAGATTGCAAATGACTCTGTTTAGGTTCATACTAATATCTTCCTACCATTCCAACAACATGCATTATGTCTGGGCGAGATGTTGTGATGTACAACAGGATGCCTATCATTGACCTATATGAACTTTGATCAACATCAGGTGAGTCATCATCCTTGCTTAATTTGCATCTAGTAACCATAGGTGTACCCACAGGTTTAGAATATTCCATTTGAAACCTTTTCAACATTTCTCTTAGATATTTTTCTTGAGAAATGAACACCCCTTCAGACCTCTGAGTAATTTGTAGACCACGAAAAAATGACAGTTCACCTATCATAGACATTTCAAACTCAGACTCCATGGCATAAGCAAACCATTGTACCAATTGATCCTTATTACATCCGAAGATGATGTCATCTACATAGACCAACACAATGAGAAAATAATTACCCTCTGTTTTGATATATAGATTGTTGTCTATTGTCCCTCTCTTGAACCCTTTGTCTTTGAGATACGTATCCAGTCTATGATACCAGGAATGAGGGGCTTGTTTTAACCCATATAAATCTTTCTTCAGCTTCCATACTAAGTCAAGGTTATCAGATAGTTCAAAACCCTTTGGTTGTTCCATATAGACTTCTTCATTTAAATCTCCATTTAGAAAAGATGACTTGACATCCATTTGATAAACTTTAAACCTTTTATGACAAGCATAGGCAAGAAATATTCTGATAGCTTCTAATCTTGCTATGGGCGCAAAAGTTTCATCAAAATCCAGTCCTTCTATTTGAGCATAGCCTTTACAGACCAATCTTTCTTTGTTCCTGACAACTTGTCCCTGCTCATCCAACTTATTCTTAAAGATCCATTTGGAACCAATGATATTTTTACCTTCAGGTCTATGAACCATCTCCCATGTATTGTTTTTCTCAATATAATCAAGTTCATCATTCATTTCTTTAACCCAATGGTCATATTTTATCACTTCATTAAAATTCTTGGGTTTCAGTATGGATATGAAAGCTATATGTGATTGCTTGGTATTTTTTATTATCTTTCTCCTGGTTTGTACACCTTTGTCTTTTTCACCAATTATCTGACTTGCAAGATGATTCTTTTGAATGATTATGGAGAAGGAATTTGAAGTTGCCTGCTGATTTGAGTCTGTCTAAGTATCTATGTCTTCATCTGATTTAGAATCTTCATTTTCTGATTCTTGGACCTATTCATATTCAGCTTTAGCTGCGTCCTTTGTAGAAGACTCATTATTGTACACCTCTCTTGCTGGGATTCCTTCATCAATTTTTACGTCAATACAGTCAACCATTTTATGCAGCCTCTTATTATAGCTTTTGTATCCTTTACTGTTTGTAGCATATCCTAAGAAGATACCTTCATTAGCCCTGTCATCATATTTGCCAAGGTTCTCATCATTATTCTTTATGTAACATTTACTCCCAAATACTTTGAAGTGATTGATTGAGGCAGGTCTCCCATACCACACTTCATAAGGTGTCTTGTCACTTTGTGGTCTGAGGTGGGCTTTGTTAAGAATGTGGATTGTTGTGTGTATTGATTCTACCCAGTAGTTTTGACCAATGTTCTTCTCATTCATCATTGACCTGGCCATTTCCTACACTGTTCTATTTTGCCTCTCAACTACTCCATTTTGTTGTGGAGTTATTGGGATTGTGTATTCACTCTTGATCCCATGATTATCATAGAATTCCTTGAAATCACTTGACATAAACTCTCCTCAGTTTGATCTTACTGCCTTTAACCTCTTGCCTGTTTGAGTCTCAGTTAAAGCCTTAAATATTCTAAACTTCTCAAATGCTTCAGCGTTTTCCTTAAGAAAGGAAACCCAAGTAAGTCTAGTGTAATCCTCAATAATCAGCATGAAGTAGTTTTCTTTCCTTGTGCCTTCCTATCTTGATGGTCCACATAAATCCATATGAACTAGTTGGATTGGTTTCTCTGTTGAAGTAAATCTCTTGGACTTAAACTGTGTCCTAGTTAGCTTTCCTACTTGGCAGGGTTTACACATTGAATCTTGGGGCTTTGATATTCTCAGAAGATCTTTTACTGCCTAGAGATTTTTGAGTTTGATTAAGTGGTCAAAGTTTAGATTTCCATGTCTCCTATGCCATAACCAACTTTCATTATGTTTTCTTAGATGACACTCTTCTCTATTTTCTTTCAGCACATATACGTTATTTTCTATCCTTATGCCTTTGGCCACCACTTGTCCTGTGTTTACAAACTTTATTTTGCAGTCCTTGGAGGTAAACACCACTTCACATCCTCTGTCACACATTTGAATTACACTGAGAATATTATGTTTCAGCCCATCTACAAGTAGAACATCTTGGGCTTTTCCTTTTCCATTACTTAAACTCACCATCCCTTTACCCTTTATTTTACCTAGAGCATCATTTCCAAAGGTTATGTTTCCTGATTTTCTTTCACTTAGAGATAGAAACTTACCTTTGTCTTCCATCATATGTTTGGAGAATCCACTATCTATATACCAAGGGTTCATTTTTCTTTGAGCTGAAAACACTAATCCACACTTGTCACTTTCTTTCTTCTTCCAAACCTTGACATTTTCAGTAGGGGAATTCAAATTTGGTTCATAGTTCCTTAATCAACAGTCAGCAGATTTATGTCCATAGTTATGACAGATGTGGCATTCAATCTCATTGTTCAATAGGTCAAAATTATTGTTGCAGTGTTGCCTACTCATTGACTTTTGATTATTTCTTGACCTCCTTAGTTTCATGTCTCTAAACTTAATTTGGCAATTTGCAATCTGTGAAGGTTTGTTACTTGGCTGTATCATTATTTGTTGTGGCAAGTATTTATTCCTTTGAAATCTTAATTGCTCATTTCTAAGTCTTAAGGAACAATTTACAGCTTTGTGACCAAAGTTAGAACAGTAGAAACAATATCCATAGAAAAATTCTTTGTACTTGGAAAATGGTTGTCTTCTTTAAGCAAATTGATTTCTTCCATGTTGATGACATCTTTTAGCAGGGAGCGCATTATTTCTTTGTTCTACAGATTCAGTCCTGGCACTGTTTTCTTTACTCATCCTGAGCGGTTGATTGTCTTCCTTTGTTTCTGCAGGTTTGTTGTTTTCATTGGTTGTAGATTTGAAAAACTTGATGGGTTCTTTGTTTCTTAGCTTACCACTACTTGATCCCTCTTCATAACCCAGACCAAATTTTAGCTTTGAATTCCTTTGTTGATTCAGAATGGTGGCTAATCCTTCTAAGGCTTTGATACTTGACAGATTCTGATTTTACAAGGCTTGAAACTTCTCCATCTCTTTCCTAGTTTTCACTACTTCTTGTTCTAAGGATTCACATCTTGCCTCCTTTTCTGATAACTGTCATTTCAGAATGTGCCTCTTATAATTCCACTTTTAGTAGGACAAGGTATTCATCAGGTTCTTTACTATCTTTCTCGAACTGTATCAACAATTTTCTTTGCTTTATGTTCTTAATTCTTAGTCTGTCAATCTCTTCCAGTGCACTGATCAGTTCTCCTTCCATGTCAGCCACAACTTCTTCTTCATTAGCATCACATCATGTGCTTTTATTATTCTAATCCTCTTTGGACATAAGTATGAAGTCATTTAGTTTATCTTCAATAGAGGAGTCATTGTCTTCATCATCTGAAGGATCATCATCATTGTTTACGCAAAGACTTTTCTTCTTAAAGTTATTCTCTTTAAAGAAATTTATGTGTTTGTGCTTCTCCTCATCATCACATGTTTGATCCTTTCTTTTCTGGGGACATTTATTTGAAAAATGACCTATCCTACCATAGTTGAAAATTTTGAAATGAAGTTTACCTTTGTATTTTCCTGATCCCTTCTTTAGTCTCTTCACAAATTTTTCTTCAATTTCATCGGTCTCAGAATCCTCATTCTTGTCTGCTTTAAATGATGCTTTTCTGGAGGTGGGTTTATATTTAACTATTCTCATTTCATATGTTGTCAATGTTCCTAGAAGTTGATCAAAATCCAAGGTTTTTAGATCATTAAGTTCTTCTATAGCAAATACCTTCGGGTTGAACCTATCTGGGAGAGATCTCAAGATTTTCTGAACTAAAGAAGGTTCCTCAATTTTTTCACCAAGTGCTTTCATTGCATTTACCATTTCTTCTACTCTCAGAAAGTATTTTCCAATAGTTTCATTTTCCTTCATCTTCAAATATTCAAACTGTATTCTGTAGGTTTGAAGCTTGGTGTCCTTTACCTTCTCATTACCTTCATAACTGCTAATGAGTTTGTCCCACTTTTCTTTGGCAGTTCCTAGGTGCATAACTTTTACGAATTCTGCTTCTGCAAGCCCACTCAAGATAACATTCATAGACTTAGCGTTGAAGCTAAATTCTAGCTTGTCATTCTTTTTAGCTAGTACAACTGGCTTTGCATAACCAGTATCTACCACATCCCAGACATCTGCACCTAAAGCCATTATGTAGGTTCTCATTCTAACTTTCCAGAAGGCAAAGTTTGTTCCATTGAATAGAGGGGCCTTATTGGTTGAATTTCCTTCATGGATTGACATGTTTAAGCTCTAGGATCTACCCTTAGATAAAAGGGGCCAGCTCTGATACCAAATTTTGCACAACTGAGAGGGGGGGGGTGAATCAGTTGTTCCCGTGCTTAAACAATTATGCTTATTTTAAACTCTTTACACAACATTTAATGATAGTCACAATAATGAAGGGAAGTAAGTAATAGAACATTCAACATCAGTCACACAGATGAGATACACAGAGATAGATATTTCTTGAGGAAACCCATACAGGGTAAAAACCTCTTCTTCTTTATATGATCAGTAATCTTTACATTATCATACATATGAGAACCAACTCATAATGAGGCTACAACCTTTGTTTTGCAAGAAACAACTTGTTGAGAGCACCAACTCTCTGTTTTCTCTAGCACCTACTAGAAGGAAGCACCAACTCCCTGGTTTCTCTAGCACCCACTAGAATAAAGCACCAACTCCCTAAGTGTTCCAACACCAACTGGATGGAAGCACCAACTTCCAGTCACACAGGCACCAACCTGTATAACAGAGAACAATAGTTCTCCCTTGCACCACCCTGGTTTCTCTGAATGCAACCAGATGGAAGCTACAACTCCCTGTGTTCAAGTAGCCACTTGAACCTCTGAGGACAATAATCCTCCCTTGCAACTCCCTTCCACCCTAAAATATAAATATTTTCTATTAAGACTTATTACAGTGATATAAAGTTCTTCAATGGCTTACCGGTCTCATCATTGTTCTGCTACACTGCATTGCTCTATCTGCATCAGTGTCTTCTGCACACTCCTTGTGCTTTCTATTATTTTTCCTTTTATGCTCTCTGTGCCATGTCCCTTCAATGCACCATTCCCCTTCTGTGCATTTTTGTTGCTGTGCTCTGCCTCCTTCTTCACACCTCAATCACACCCAACAAAAACCACGTACAGATCTCTTATTTTCTGCATTCTTATAGTCTCTGTGCTCCTTGTGCATGCAATATGAACCAAGCTCCTTCATGCTCTCACCTTGCCACAATTCTCCCCATCGAGGTGTTTACTTGCACTTCACTCTGCCATGACACTCCTCACTCCAGCCTCAACCACTCTCTCTATCCTACATTTCCTCCTCATGTCAATTACTCTACCTGATCATCATTGCAACTCTTTAGCTTCTCTGGTGGTTTAACCCATGCATCCAACATCACTGGGTGTTATGCTGAGATTTCTCATCCTCTGGCAGTTGAGACTCTTCGTCTTCTCTATCATAGTCAAGCTAATCCTCTCTGTTGCAGTTATAGGCTTCAACGCTCATCCATCTCCCAATCACCTCTAAGAATAGTCTTAAATCACTGGAAGATGCCTCGAGTCTCTTCATCTTCTATGGCGATCATTCTGAGGCCTCTTCAAGTCCTCTGGTAGAAACCATCAGTCGTTTCTAGCAGTTACACTGGGAATTGCAACAGTAGCCCTCCGATCATATTCAAATTCACCTACACTGTTGGATGGAGTTTGTAGGGTCTTGCATTTAATTCATCGTTTCTCATTTCAACATTTCGGGATTCCTTTCCTGTGGTTAAGGTTTCTTTACACTTCATGTACTGATCCCCGAAAATCAAAAATTAAGCTTGGTTGCACTAGCTCCTCCCTCCATATTCCGTCGATGTGACCAATGGCTGTGACCAGAAGCTGAGCCAAAACGTGTTTTGCATTTCGACATTTCGACAATTCGGCAATCCTGTTGTGAGGCTTCTTGACTCTCCAAATCACGATCTCCGAAACTCTGAAAAATGAGCTTAGCTGGACTAGCTCCTATCATTTGGGAATTTCGTATTTTGACATTTCGCGATTTCACATGTCACAAATTCCTATTGCGATGCATCTCGACTCTTCAAGTCATGATACCCGAAAATCCAAAAAAAGGAGCTTAACTCTTCAAAATCTTCTCTACAGCTCTTCGACGATGTGACCACCAGCTGTGACCACAACCTTATTCAAAAACTACATTTCACAATTTCATGTTTCGGCACTTCGAGACTCCTATGATGAAGAGTATCGGGTCTTGATTCCTCCATCTCCCGATTTTGGTGTTTCGCATTTCGCAATTCTGGGACTACTGATGATGAAGAGTCTTGACTCTTCCAACTCCCAGCATCTGAAACTGTCCTCCTTCTTCCGCAATTTCGGCATTTCACATTTCAAAATTTCGGGACTCCTGATGATGAAGAGTCTTGACTCTTCCAACTCCCGGTATCTGAAACTCCGAAATGGAGTTATTTCCCAGTTTGCGAAACTCTTCGTTTGTGTGCCTATTTCAGGATTTTGGCGTTTCGCATTTCGCCGTTTCGGCATTTCGACACTCCTGTGGTGAAGTGTTTCGACACTTCAACTCCCAGTATCTGGGACTCCGAAATGGAGTTATTTTTGGTCTGCAAAACTCTTGTTGATGTGCCTCTTTCAGGATTTCAGGATTCTGGATTTCACAACTCCAGGACTCCTATGTTGAAGAATCTCAACTCTTGACTTCTCAATCTCTTGGTATTCGAAGCTCTGAAATGGAGTCGGATCAACGTATTCCGGTGTTTTGCATTTCACCATTTTGGAATTCTTGTCGTGAGTTGCTTCCTTCAATCCTCCAATGCCCGGTATCCAAAACTCCGAAATGGAGTTTATGCTTCTGATCTTTCCATGCAATTATCCCTGCGTTGTTGATCTTCCTTACCTACCTGTTTTCCATCAAATAAAGAAACACATTCTTGCACTCTTCGTGCACCTCTGCACTATCTCTTCTGAGATTACGTTGTCCCTATTTTTCCATTGCTGCATACTCTGATCTTTCCATCAATGACAAGCACATCTCCCTGAAAAACATGCCAACAGGTATGATCTATACTGGGTGCTATCTTTTCTAAACATATCGGTAGAATATTATTAAATCAGCTCTATTTTTTAGTAATATGGCTATCATTGGTTATGATATATCTAGTTTATATATATTTATTTGGAACCAATCATATGTTTACACATTGATATCCCATCAAGAAAATCCTAATCAACAAACTATAAACTAATAGAAACAAGCCTGGAGGTTTACATTGAGTCTTGAGGGTGTCCTTAAAGTGTTTGACAAAATCCCTGTATCAAAAATATATTACAACAGAGGGAAGAGGGTTATAAAATGGGAAATTTTGTATGAGAACAAACTTTTTGACGAAATTTTCACAATACTAAACTGATTAAAAATCCTAAAAAAATTATTGTGGATTTTACAGTGGTATCAAAGCCACAATCCTACCATCCTGAGGAGGTTTGTTGTTTCATGAGGCAGGAATACAAGGAAAACATTACCTATAGAAGTATAAGGAAGAAATGATCATACAAAATATTTCAATCATGTTCAGAAGAAGAAGACCAACTAGAAGCAAATAAATAGGGAGACATGGGGGGAAACAATGAGAGACCGGAGGATAGTGCCATGCATATCCTAAATAATTTAGATAGGATGAATAAATAGCTAGTACAACTCATGACAAAGTTAATTACCAACACTCAAGAAAAATAAAACCACGTGGGTAACAATGGTGCAGGGGTTTCCAATGGGAACAATGAGAATCATGTAGAAGGAAACAATAATAATATTCCCACAAAAATTAACACTAGGGCCACCATTAGAGTGACTCCTAGACCACTTTTTCCTCAGTTCTTGGAACAATGGACATGAAATCAAGAGCAACTAGGACAAGGTGAATATTTTAGTGATTACTTGATGGAGTATCAAGCTTATGGTGGTGATTTCCAGGAAGCCATGTCATTATAGGACTAATTTACTATCAAATAAAGGAACAAACCAATGGATTTCAAAGGGGGTCAACAAAACATTGATCTCATGTGAAAGGTTGGAAAGTTATCCATTCCTTCCTTTTATGGTTCCAGCAAGTGCACAACTATATCATGGGTACATAAGTTGGACACCTACTTCCAATTCAACCCTATGACATATGCATAAGAAATTAAATTCACTACCTTTCATTTAGATGGAGAGGCCCATGAGTGGTGGTACCATGGATTTGTCACTATGGGACATTCCAACATTACTTCTTATCTAGACTTCACACAAAAGTTGATGGAGTGATTTGACAAAAGGGATTTGGAATTGCATTTCAGATATTTGGCACAACTCAAATAGGTTGGGACACTGGATTCCTACATTAGATAGTTTCATAGACTTGCAGTCACAATGAAAGATATATCTGAGCAGAGACTAGTTATGTTTTTCATGGACAGATTATCCAAGCAATTGCTTGGTTAGGTTAAATCCTTCAAACCAGAGTCTCTACATGATACCATCACCAGAACATGGGACATGGGGGATGCAGTCCCAAAGAAAAAACCTTTCTCCAAACATTTCATTCCCTAGAAAAGAAATGATAAGAAACCTTTCTAGAAGGAGTGGACCAGAAAGGAGAATTTGGATGAGGCGACTCGTAATGATTTGAGAAGAAATAAGAATTTCTTCAGTTATAAAGAGACTTGGGAGCCATGACACAGGTGCATGGGGAAGGTCAAGGTACACTATATAGAGGTGGAATCAAATAGTGACAAGGAATAGGAGGAAGTTACACAGGGACAAGGAAATGAGTAGGGAGACTCGAGTGATGAGTAGCCTCATGTGGATGCCCAGGGTGGGACTATCACCACTCTATCAAGAACCCCTAGATACTACACTTTCATAGTCATAGGAATACTATGGAGACAACATTTGACAACTTTGATTGATGGTGGGGAAACCCAAAACTTCATTGATGTAGCATTGGTGTCCAGGAGATGCATTTCTACAGAGGACTTTGAGGGGATCAATGTGGTAGTATATGATGGATTTGATATGACATGCACACAAAGGATTTTGAGGTTGGTTGTGATGTTGGGAAAACATATCTTGACCAATTATTTTTATGTGGTTGATTTGGTGGACACCAATATAGCCTTGGATGTTCAGTGGCTTCATTCCTTAGGGTAAATTATGATGAATTACCAGGTGGCCATAATATTTTGGATTCCTCACATCTCAGTTGGATATGAGCTAAACAATATGGGTCTTGTTATGAGGGTTGTATTCCTCATTTCTCAGTTGGATCTGAGAACAACAAGATGGGTATTGTATCATAGAGTTGGATATCTCATAGTGAGTTGAAGTCGAAGATATTAAAGGATTGATTTTATATGTATTCATACAAGTTAAATAAATAAAATAAATATGGTTTATCTACTTCATACAATTTGTGTTACACATTTTTGTGAATAATTAATTGAGCTGCAAATATCTTATTCGGTTAATTTAGTTAATCTATGAAAGTGTGAAAAAAAACCAAAATTTCCAAACATTGATTCACCCTCCCCCTCTCAGTGTCAAGTGTATATTTCAACACAAATAACTCATATGTTTCTCTATCCCAACCTGTCACTGTCAAACCTTCCACAACCCATACCAATATTCTCCAATTATTTTCTATAGATCCGCGAACTATCTATATTACAACTCATGGATTTCTGCGTATATCCTCACTACAACTTGCGGACTACTACAAACTCACCTAGTTTCACTGTCATTGTCTCTTATTCTGTCAAACTTTCACTGTAATGTCATAAACTAGATCAGATCTACTTACCAAAACCACTTAATCATATGCACAATATCACCAAGATGTGCATCAACCAAAACTACTCATATATCAACTAGATGTACTATGCCACATCATCCATAAACCAAGTGCCAACAATACTACCAGCAAGTGCCTTCAACAATGTACCAATCATGTGTCAACTACACATAAACTATGATCTCATTAAGATATACCAACATCATCAAATATATGTCCCAACATGTACCTCAACCATATACCAAAGATATATACCAATATAACCATCCAAAGTTCTCTAGCAATACATCACACTATCCATAACCAAATACCATAATCCCTCACTTTAAATCATGTGACGAAACCTCAATGTTATGTAATATCAAGTATGTATTAACCATATACCAAGATCACTAACAAATACCACTCACAATGTGCACAAGATATACCAATAAAACTCAACTAAGTGCACCAAAAGTGTGCCTCAATTCATACTCTACAAAATATACCATTCATCCAATAGGGTATAAACCAAACCTCACAAATTCATGCCTCAAGATTGTTCCATAACATCACTAAGATGTGACCTCATAATCATATAGACATACCTTTTCACTCTGTAACTGAATTGGTTCTTCAAATCTTAGACCAATATACTTGCAGTCTCTCCTCAAATCCTGCAACCTGGAACACGTATCTTCATCCTTTCCTTTTCTATAGATCCACGCTTTCCCTTTCTATAGCTCATGGGTATTAGTGTTTTCCTCCTCTATGACCCATGGATGTCTACACTTATCTATACCTGTGGCTCATGGATAACCTCTAATATCTCGTTTCATTCACTTCCGTTGCAGCTATGAAACTTTCTTTCCTTTAGACCTTCGCTGCCTCAGAGCTATGATTTCTTTTATTCGTCAATGTATACCTACAAATAACCTTTCACAAAATAGATATTCAATAGTGTTCAATATGTAGGTAGGTTCTAATATGAGTCCCTTGCTCGCTTATTTATACTTTTCCAAGTGCCTTCATTTAGAATTTTTCTTGTAACTATTTTACCCCTTTATCGATCTTCTAGGGCTAACCCACTTTCTTGTTGCAACTAAATTTCCTTAATTAGTCAACACATAACTCCTTTACCCTTCTTGTTGCAACCAATTCATTATTTAATTTATTTATTTTACAACCACTTTGAGTAGGGAATCTTCTTTATGACTTTCTAGGAGCTTTTGACTTCTTGTTGACCTTCTAGGGTCTTCTAGATTACTCTAAAGGTTATCCAAATTCTCAAGGTCATATCTCCCTAACCATGAGGAACTATGTGACTTACCGCATATCACTGAAAATGTCATGAAGTGTAATATCCATCCATGATAGTCTTACCTACATATTTTACTGATCTTCATGCATTTATACCTTAAACAAACTTGGGTCCCTTACCCATACCTTTGTGATACAAGAATGTTCTACCGGACATGCTCAAGGGTTGACATCAATCTATAATATCATAGTCCAAGGGTTGACATCAATGACAACCAATTATCCAAATGAACTATCCATCAATCTAAACTAACTATCCAACAATCTCCCCCTTTGGCATTTATGGAAACACCAACATTGATGGAAACACTTAGACATGACAATACTCATGCTCGTACTTCATTTGTGATTATTTCTCCTCATTGATGTTTCTATATCTCCCCCTTTGACATCAATGGAAAAGGATATCTCCCTTTGGGGTTTCTCCCCCTGAATTAACTCTCCTTGGGGCTTCTCCCCCTGTCTTCACTTTCCTTTGGGATGCTCCCCATGTCTAGGTGATTTTGATATTTCTCTGTGTTTATAAGCCTCTCATTGCTCTCTCACCCTGCATATGATTAATCTATCCCCCTTTGAAAAAGGGTATCAATCTGATGGAATGTTGATGGCATGGCTGCTAATGCTCCCTCTATGATCATCTCTATAATCTCTCCTCCTAGAATCATACCTCTGTTCTTATGTCTTTGTATGACAACTTCTATGAAATATATTTCTACTTTTCTTCCTGCTTCTGTTTCTCTCCCTTTGACATCTCTGCAAGATGTCATGTAGATCAATTGTAGGGCTTCCTCTTCCTTCTTCCTTTTGGATTTTTTTTCCATTGGTTCTTCCTTTTGTAATCAACTGACATAAATAAAAAGCATTCAAATATTCATGTATCATTATCATCCATTATGATAATATTATTTTATCTCTGAACCATTTTATGAACCACTCTCTGAACAAATCTATGAACTCAATCTATGAATCTATCTTTGAACCACCAATATATGAATCCATTCTCTCATCCATTGTCATATATTGTTGGATTACTGAGAGGGGGGGGGGGTCAATCAGTAATAGATCAATTCAATCCTTTTTAACCATAATATGAAAGTGTTATATCAATGTAGAATTATCATCCAATAGTTGCAGAGTAAATAAAAAATGAACAAATAAGAAATCATACACATACATAGTACACCAATATTTTTACGTGGAAACCCAAAGTAGGATAAAACTACATAATGCTTTTTTTTATATGTATTTAAGAATTACATTCATTGGAAGCACCAAATTCCTTTGTTTTCCAGCTACAACTGGAAGGAGGCTCCAACCCCCTAGTATCTCAGGCTACAACATGAGGGAATATCCAATTCCCCAATTCTCTGGCTACAACCAGAAGGAGGCTACAACCCCCTATGTTCTTTAGCTACAACCGGAAGGTGGATACAACCACCTGTCCTTGCCCCGTCCAACCGCCTTGACATAGAAGTAGACTGATGGAACCACTGTCACACTATCACTATGAGATATATTGTTGTAAACACGTACCGATCATCCTATAATCAACCAATAACAACCTGTACCAATAACCTATGCCAACATGTACCATACATCAACCTGTACCTCAATTTGTACCATAAAAAAATGCATCAACCATGCATCAAACATGTACAAATAACCTATCACAATAACCTGTCCAAACAACTTGTAATCAACTTGTACCATAAACAAGTGAATCAACCATGCACCAACCTACACCTCAACCTGTACCATCAATGAGTGCATCAACCATGCACCAAATATGTACCAATCATGCATCAAATACACACAAACTATGACTCATCAATATGTACTAACATCATCAACTATACACCTCATGTATGTGCCAAATCATCAACTACTTGTCTCATCCATGTCCCCAACATGTACCTCAACCAAAATCCCTCATCAATTTCATCATCCAAATATGATTTGTAACTTTGTAATAGACCTAGTGTATATGATCACATACCTGCAAACCTTCCTTAACTTTAACAACAAGAGACTAACATTTTCATCAAACTTTACTTTAGTCTCACATGAATAACTTTGGATTAGTCAAAAACCCTAACTTGCAATAATCATAAATATGTACCTATAATGAATAAAGATATGAAAATGAATGGTACACAATGTTCTCCAGTGTTTTTTATGAAATTCCTCCAGATTTCACTACTTGGAACCTCTCAGAAAAGGATTTATATCAGGAATGACATATCTTGTTGAATTCTGGCTTATTCTAAAGAGAAAAATTGTAGAGTATATGAAAATTGTACACATAATAATAAAGAATGTACTCTAACTAATAAATTTTGTCTTAATGAATTTGGATTTGTTATGAATATGTTATGATGTTTTTACCCAAAACACTTGTTTTAGACTAGTTTCAGGACTAGCCACAAACCCTATTTTCCGCGTAGTGTAACTCCAAAAGTAAAGCGACCCACAAGATGAAATTTGTATCTCAGATACTTGGATATGTTTCCTTAATGGCCTCCCAATATATCATTCTGAATCATTCTAGAAAAACATTTATTACGAAAATGGTGAGATGACTTGTAAATAACATACCTTAGAAAGCATCATCAAAAGCACTTATCCTCCCTTGAATTTCTGCCTTCTTTACTTCACCTTCCCTATGAAATTAGGCTGAGATATTCTTTGGCTACCTCATTCACCTATAGATATTCAATATTCTCAAGTGGGATTAAAATGAGAGAGCCTTGCCTCTTATTTATACTTTCATGTAGCTTCCTCAAGGGGTTACCTTTTAACCATCTTAACCCACTTTCCTTATTTTAGGGTTAACCCACTTCTAACCACATGTCTAATTAGTAATTTCTCCATTAAATTTATTATTTAAATAATTTATTTTTTATTCAGTTTGACTTATAGTACATTCATCACTTCAGTTTAGCATTTACCTTCTAAAATCTAGTAAACCACTTTGACTACTTTGACCTTTTGGGGCTTCTAGATGATTCATGAGGGTTCTCCAACTTCACATGGCCATAACTCTCTGACCATGAGGAGTTATGTGAATTTCCACATACCACTGGAAATGGAATGACATGTACTATACATCTAGAATATTCTAACCTACAAATATATCAAAAATCATACCATTATCCATCAAACAAACTTGGGTCCATTACACAAACCTTTCTCCAACTTCACATGACCATAACTCTCTAACCGTGAGGAGTTATGTGACGTTCCACATACCACTGAAAATGGTGTGACATGTAATATCCATATGGAATAGTCTTACCTGAAAATATATCAAAACTCATACCATTATCCATCAAACAAACTTGGGTCCATTACCCAAACCTTTGTTCTACTGAAATTTTCTACCAGACATTCTTCAAGGGTTGACATCAATGAAAACCAACCCAAATAATAAACATATATCTATCCAAACCTGCTACTCAAGTATCCAAAATGTTTACCCATTTGTCCCTATATTATTCTAAAGTCTTCTCGATTGCAAATTATCATCAAATGTGTCCATTGATATTCTCTATCTGCATACCAAACTCTGCATGTCTGGAACAGCATGTGCTAACAATATGCATGCCTAAATACAACCATAAACTTATTCCTGTGCAACAACCAACTGACACCTGTGTGGGAACACTACTTTCTCAATTGATCAATTTGATATTCTTTACTTGTGTTGTCGAACCACTCTGAAGCTGTCTCTATCAAACAACTGCAACATCATACTTCAAACTGCTCGAAAGATAAATTTATGTTATGTAGAGGTACAATATTTTCTCCCCCTGTTCAATATTCATATTACTTGGGAGTATCCAAGCTAAATATCTTAGAACAATACCGTTGATCCACCCCACTTCGAGAGTTCACCAATGCGACACTCTGGGAGATTTTTTGTGATGTGCAAAAAGGGGAAACCTTCGAAGCTCTAGAGCCTAAAAGTTTCAAAGCTTTGAATAAGCACCCAACTATTATCACTTGGCCACACCCATGGTCACATGCGAATTAAGGGATGAAGGAAAATGGGGTAGCACCCAAAAGTGAATTATAGAACAGAATAAGACTCGAAGATAGAGCCTTGGGAATTCTTGATCGACCAAGGAATTGCAGAAAATGGAGACTAATATTCTTTTATTGAATCAAATTGTTTAAGTTATTCTATAAAATCATTAAGTGTGATAGCCTGACAAAATTCAATTGACTGTACATTTTGCAAAATTAGCAACTTTCAAAACCAAACCAAATTGTCACACAATGCAGAGAAATGGAAGAGGCATAGGACACTTACAGTCAAGAGGACGAATTTAGAGGAATGGATGTCCATTTGAGAGTTTAAGGGAAAAACTCCAATGGGCATGGAGAATAAATGGATAAGGATGTGGGAATGATGAAAATCATTACAGAATTGCAAAAGATGTCCAAATTCACCAGGAAGATAATGAAAGTCTTAAGAAATCCAAGCGGAAACAGTAAGACTTCAATATGAAGTCGATGCAGAGCATGAAAATAATTGAAAATAAATTGGATAAGGAAATTAGAACCAGCAAGTCAGGGAGTGACAAGTCCCCTGATGTGGAAAGAAGAGAAAGAAGTGGTAACAGACATCACCAACACTCCCAAAGGCATTCCAAAAGGAGGCCACACAAAATTTCAAGTCCATATCCTACCAAAAATCATAGGATATATGAAGTGGATGAATTGAAGGGTGAAATGAATAATATCAAACCTCCTACTTTTGATGGAGAGCACCAGAAAGATGAAGAGACTAAGACATGGCTACTGGGCATGAGGAAATATTTCCAATTGAATAATTATTCCTCTCATGCAGAAGGAAGAATTGCAATATATCATATGAAAGGAAAGGCATTCGTGTGGTGGGATCATCTTGTAAAAGTGAAACACATCCGAGAGAAGGATGTCACATGGAGGGAATTCAAGAAACATTTTCAAAAGAAGTACTTAACCAAGAGATACTATGACAAGAAGATGAAAGATTTCTTTGAACTTAAATTGGGAAGCATGACTATAGATGAATATGAAATGATATTTATAGAGTTGTTGAAGTATGCCCCTTTAATAAATGATGAGACAATCAAGATCTAGAGATATCTGATTGGGATGCCATCTTTTGTAAATGAAAAAATCCAGTATGATGATCCTAAAACTATGGAAGAAACCATAAGGAAGGAAAAGTGTTTATATGATCAGCATAAAGGAAAGCCTACCTTCGAAAGAGTTTGGGAAGACAAGAGTAATTTTAAGAAGGAGCATAGGAAGAAGGGGAACAAGCCACCATTTTTCAGAAATAGTCCTCAAGGAAAACCAGTTTTGAGGGAGCCTAGGATGGTTGAAGTAGGTGGGAAGTGGCCAAGGCAGAAACCTATGCATTGTTGGGGATGTAATGGATATCATAAGTATATATATTTCCCTCACAGAAAGGACAAGTTGAGAGTTGCTCAAAATGTTTAGCAAGAAGAAACAATGGAGGACATGGGAAGAAGAGTAGCAAGGATCTATGAATCCCTGGACAACAAGCAAGTTGAGTTTCAATCACACATGATTGAAGTCGAAGGTATGATCAATAACCATTCCTTTACTATTTTAATTGATTCAGGGGCTATTCATAGTTATATATAGCCTAAGGTAGTGGAAAGGTTTCAATTACCAAGAAGAAAGCATGAGAAATATTGGCCAGTGCAGCTGGATACGAGAGCCAAAATAAAGGTTTTTGAGTTGGTTAAATCATGTCCAGTGGGCATGAATGGACTGAGTACCAAGGAAGATTTGAACATCTTTCACTTGAGATCATATAGTTGCCTAATTGGTATGGACTGGTTGGACCAACACCATGCATATTAGATTGTCATAAAAAGGCATTCACCTACCTAGATGAGGAAGGAAATCAGAGAGTAGACCAAGGAATTCCGAGGGAATTTATTATCTAATAAATATCAACAATGCAACTAAAGAAGTGTTATAGGAAGGGATGCCAAATATTTGTAGCTCATATGGATGAATAACCTAAAGATAAGGTGCCAAAATTGTAGGATCATGCAGTCCTGAAATATTTTGAAGATGTGTTCAAAGCTATACCAGGGCCACCTCCAAGGAGAGATATTGATTTCTCTATAAATTTGATTCATGGGGCATCTCCAGTATCAAAGACTCCCTACCAAATGAGCAAACCAGAACTGAAAGAACTACAAATGAAACTTTAATAAATTTTAGGGGTACATATGCCCAAGTGTGTCACCTTGGGGTGTCCTAGTGTTATTTGTGAAGAATAAATATGGGACTCTAATATTGTGCATTGACTTTAGGCATTTACATAAAGTAACTATAAAGAACAAATATCCTCTACCAAGGATCGATGATCTTTTCGATCAGTTGAATGGTGAAAGGATATTTTAAAAGATATATCTCAGGTCGGGATACCATCAAGTAAGGATTAAAGATGAAGATATCAACAAGATTGCCTTCAAGACAATGTATGGTCATTATGAGTTCACAGTGGTGCCATTTGGGTTATCAAATGCACTAGTTGTTTTCATGTGCTTAATGAATGGTGTTTTCTGAGAATATTTAGACAAGTTTGTCATTGTCTTTTTTGATGACATCCTTGTATATTCCAAGACATAAGAAGAGAACGAGAAGCACTTGAATATGGTGTTATAGGTGCTAAGATAACACTAGTTGTTTGCTAAATTGAGCAAGTGCTCATTTTTCCAAAATCGAATTCACTATTTGGGGCATATAATATCCGAAGAGGAAATATCACTAGACCCTGACAATATTGAAGCTGTTAAAGGGTGGGCAAAACCTAAGAATGTGACATAAGTTAGATCCTTCATGGGTCTAGTTGGTTACTAAAGGAGATTCATTGCAGTATTTTTGAGGATTTCTAACCCAATAAATTCCTTGCAAATAAAAGGTGTAAAGTTTCAATGGACAAAAGAATGTGAAAAGAGCTTCCATAAATTGAAGCAATTGTTAACCAGTGCTCCAATTCTAAATATTGCAGATCTGGATGAAGAATTCGTGGTCTGCACAGATGCATGCAAAGAAGGACTGGGTGGAGTCCTCATCCATAATGGGTTTGTGATATGTTTTGAATCCAGGAAATTGAAAGAGCATGAAAGGCTCTATGCCACTCACAATTTGGAGTTGGAAGCTATAGTACACATTTGAAATAAATGTAGACACTACCTCATGGGAAAGAGTTTTGAGCTGAGAATAGACCATAATGGTCTAAAATATTTGTTTGATCAACCTACTTTAAATTCCAGGCAGAGAATATGGTTGGGATTCATCTATGCGTATGACTTTCATATCAAGTACATCAAAGTAAAGGAGAACAAAGTGGTCGATGCACTCAGTAGGAGAGTGCATGAACTACATGCTACAACCATCAACATGTATCAGACCGATCTTAAAGGCAAAATTTTGGAAGCTTCAAAAGAAGATTTGCAGTACATGGAAATGGTAACAAAGTTAAAACAAGGTAAGATGCTACAAAAAATAGAATATTATAGATTGGAATTTGATGGAATACTCTTGTATAGGAACATAATTTACGTACCCATTTCTCATGAATTGAGGAGTAATATATTGAAGGAGATTCATAACGTTCCTTATGTTGGGCACCCTGGATATCAGAAAACAGTGGTAGCAGTCAACAACAATTACGATTGGCCATTCATGAAGAAATAAATTGCAGAGTACATCGCCAGATGTATGGAGTATCAAAAGGTCAAAGTTGAGCATAGATACCCAGCTGGGTTGCTACAACCATTACCTATTTTTGAGTGGAAGTGGGAAGTGGTGAAAATGGATTTCATCACAGGATTACCCAGAACAAACAAGAAACATGATTCCATCATGGTGGTGGTTGATAAGCTTACAAAAGCTTCCCATTTTATTCCATTGAAGACTAGTCACAAGGAAACTATTGTTGTTGATAGTTATATGAAGGAAGTAGCATGATTGCACGGTATTCCCAAGACAATTGTGTCTGACAGAGACCCAAAATTTAACTCAAAGTTTTGGAGAGGATTATTCAAGGGGTTCAGAATGAGCCTAAACTTTAGCATAACTTATCATCCCGAGTCTGGTGGAAAAACATAAAGAGTAAATCAAGTGATAGAAGATAAGTTAAGAATGTATGTGATGGATAAAACATCCAGATGGGAATGCTAAGTACACTTGGTAGAGTTTTCTTACAATAATGGGTACCAAGAATCACTTAAGATGAGCCCATTTGAGGCACTTTATGGAAGAAAGTGCAACACACCAATAAATTGGGACAACCTAGCTGATAGAGAAATAATTGGGCCAAATTTGCTCAGGGAAATGGAAGAGAAATTGTTAAAGATTAAGTAGAATTTGAAGGCTTCCCAAGACAGGCAGAAAATCTATTCTAACAAAGGCAGAACCCACAGGGAGTTTAAAGTGGGTGATCATTTTTTCTTGAAGGTGAAAGCCAACATAAGTTCCATGAAGCTGGGAAGCTATTCCAAGTTGGAAGCCAGATATTGTGGACCGTTTGAAATTCTAGAAAATATTGGACCAGTAACTTATATGATTTACTTGCCTGCATTCATGACTATTCATAATGTATTTCATGTCTCATTTCTCAAAAAATATATACTTGATGATAATCATTTGATTGATTGGAATGTGATTCAGGTGGAGCAAGAAGGCGCTTTAGGAGTGCATCTTGTGCGCATACTGGATAGGAAAAGAAAGCAGCTCCAGAATCGATCCATAAGGCTTGTAAAGGTCCAGTGGACCTGGTACGGTCCCTAGGACACAACATGGGAACATGAATATGCTATGAGGGCAAAATAACCACATATTTTTGAATATTTTGGAAATCTTGTTGATGTTGTGTAATTAATTTTCACTAAGGACAATGCAAAAATAAGGGGAGGGGATTCTAATACCCCAAGGACGAGACCCGGTTGTAATTATGAATGTAACATGTTGTTGTAGGCTGGTGAGACAAGTATTTATAAGCTGGTAGGATTATGTTTTGATTAGGTTGGGAGCATAGATGTTAAAGGTCAGGAGCCTATTTTGTACATGTAAATATTCATATTATCAATATAAAAACTTCAATGCGTGTAGACTGACCATGAAGAAAGAGTATGGGGAACTAAACTCCACTAGGATAGGAAAGGGAGGAGGATAAGAGATTGAGGAAAAGGGGATAAGATTAAGATCCTTACAGAATGATATAATTATTATTCTAAAATATGTAAAGAGGATATGAATTTATCTTAAGTTCCTTTAGGGAGAGGAATGAGTTCCAAGTGGGAGGAACGTGCTCCTGGAGAGACAAGTGTCATCCAAAATGCATGCAAATTTATGGGGGGATTCTCATGACTGTGGGGATGATGACCATGTTGTCCCTTAGTTACCTTGACTCATTGATGCACGGAGCAATCACCTCTACCCTGGGGGTTGCCTGCGTTTTTTCCTGTCTGTACCATTTCCCACGTCCAGTTTAGGTTGTTGCCATCACCATGCCCATGTGTTGAGGAGAGGGAGTGAAGAAGTAGATTATCAGGCCCATGGATAGAACAACCAGGTTTGCAGGCCTGTGTGCAACTCTTTCTAGGTGAGAGAGTGTGTTGAGCAAGTGAGTTTTCCTGAGGGAGTCCAGTAGTAGCTACAAAGCTATGAGAATTCTTGATCTATCCTATTGTTGAAGCCCCAGAAAGGGAGGTGTAGTAGCTGATGGATGGTGTGACATTAAAGGTGTACACTCTTGGGGTGGGACAAGCATGTGGGGAATGATAGTCTATGATATGTGGGCGTAAGTGGTTCCTTGGAGGAAATCCTTCTTGTTGTACTATGCAACTTCCTGTTGTCCTTTCCTAGCCTATTTTCCTAATGGATATTAGTCACAGCTCAGGAGTGAGCCCGCTTAGAGTGAGGAGCAGTGTGTTCTATGTCTAGGATTTTTGTGGAAGGTATGCACGTAGTTGGTGTACTCCAATTAAGAGATAAGTATCTTTTCAGTGCTTAATGGTTAAATGATGTATTTAAGTGCATGTCTATATTTCTTGTAAAAATATCATGTGTTTTGTTGCATGTATGTTTCCATGTTATCTGTATTTATTGTTGTTAATTTTATATGTGATTTATTTCTGCAAAAGATGTTTAATCATTAATTATGCCCGATCTATTGGTGGTTGGGAATGTTACAAATTGGTATCAGAGAATTATCTAGAGTAGCATGGCCAGACTTGGGTGGTCGGGGATGTTACAAAATGGTATCAAAGAATTATATGGAGTAGCATGGCCTGAATTGGGTGGTCAGGGATGTTATAGAATAGTATCAGAGCCATGGTTTCAACACTGAGCCTGGATGGGCCATGTTAGTGGAAGTTGAAGAAAAAATTTCGGAAAAGAATTGTTGTCGAGAGGGACAAAATTTGAAGTTTAGAGAATTCCCGAGTGTCATGAAGGCACCGTGTGAACACTTGGATTGTGTTAAGAAGCTCAGGAAGTATAAAGGTTCAATAAATCCTATAGAGAAAGGATACCATCGCAACCGTGGTATTGGGCCAAAATTTTTATAATTTGGACCGTAGGATCTGTTCAGGAGATGGAATATCCCTCAAAACCATCAGATCTTGGAAAATGATCATGGTGGTTAAGAACCAAAGTCTTTCAATACTTTGTCGCTCTGACTATTTGAAGTTACTTGTCGTAAAAGGGAGCAAAAGCAGTGAAGCTCCGAAGTTCAAGAGGGGATCTATGCTGTAGATCTGGGGAAAATTTATTGACCATTGGATTGGTTGAAGACATATCAAATTTGTTAGATTGATACAAGAGAAAGAGGTAAGGAAAACTAGTGATGAAATAATCTCAGCCATCAGATGTACACGCAAGTGATTGTGAGTTGCAGATCTAATAGCAGTTCGAAATTTCGACACTTCGAGAGAAATGGAGTGCTAGAGTGAAAAATCTTGAAGTCCCGATGTCTGGAGTCAATATAGACTATTGATCAAAAGGGACACTTGTCGGAAGATGTCTTGTTCAAAAATTTGGAATTTGGGAGAAACAAAGTGAGATAGAGTGAAAACTCTTGAAGTCCCAAAGTCCGGAGTTAATCTAAATCATTCATCAAAAGGGACATGTGTCAACAGATTTTCTTGTTCAGGAATTTGACATTCGAGAGAAACAAAGTGTGATAGAGTGAAACATCCCGAAGTCCCAAAGTCTAGAGTTAATCCAGACCATTCATCAAAAGGGACACATGTTAGCAGATTGTCTTGTTTAGGAATTCGACATTCGGGAGAAACAAAGTGTGATAGAGTGAAAACTCCTCAAGTCCCGAAGTCCCGAAGTCCAGAGTTAATATAGACCATTCATCAAAAGGGACATGTGTCAAAAGATTGGATTTTTTGAGAATTCAACATTCGGGAGTAACAAAGTGTGATAGAGTGAAAAATCTTGAACTCCCAAAGTCCTGAGTTAATCCAGATCGTTCATAAAAAGGAGACATGTGTCAGAAGATCATCTTGTTCAGGAGTTCAATGTTCAGGAGAATTGGAGTGTGCTAGTGTGAAATATTTTGAAGTCACAAAGTGACATGACTTGCTGATGTCACTTGGGATGACATGGACACATGAGTTGTGTGCCTAGATTCAGTGAGCTAAGAAACTTTGGAAGATTGAAATGTTAGTTAGAATGTGACATGTGTCACCTTTTTGATTGGGCCACGTGTCTGCTTCTAGTATTTCTCCACGTGGAACTTGTCTCGAGCATGGATGTTGGGGCCCCTGGTGGTTAAATAAAGTTTTTAAAACCTTGGCGAACAATTTAACTAGACCAAACCCATGATAACTTGACCCCAGTAGATGCGTAGTGCTAGATAGTGAAGTCAGGATACTTGGTACTTTGAAGAAAGGTGTTACTATCAACAATGAGTAAAGAACTCCCGAAGGCTCGAAGGCCAGAGTTAATATCAAGCGTTGGTCACAGAGGATGTGTGGCATTAGTTTCCAAGGTCTGGAGACTTGACACTCTAGAAGAAATGGTTCATGATTGACTGGGAGGAAGAAATCACCGAAGTCTCGTATCAACGAAGTGACGTGACGTGATGACATCACTGGGGGTGACATGGAAGTATTCAAAGATTTGAGGTTCGAGATGTTTTGGGTCTGAAGATGTGAAATCCTATGAATTCCCGGAGCCAGATATTCCCGAAGTCAGAGTTTCATAGTAAGTATTAGTCATTGTATGTTGAGAAGCCAAGGACCATTGATCTACCCCACTTTGTGAGTTCGCTAATGCAACACTTTGAGAGATTTGTTGGGATGTGAAAAAAGGGGAAACCTCTGAATCTCTGGAGCCCTAAAGTTTTAAGGCTCTAGATAAGAACCCAACTATTATCACTTGGTCACAATCATGGTCACATGCGAATTAAGGGATGAAGGAAAAGGAGCTAGTGTTCGAAAGTGAATTGTAGAACAAAACAAGACTCAAAGATAGAGCCGTGGGGATTCTTGATCGATTAAGGACCCGCAGAAAATGGATTCTAATATTCTTTTGTTGAATCAGATTGTTTAAGTTATTATAGAATATCATTAAGTCTAATAGCCTGGAAAAATTCGATTGATTGCACATTTTGCAGAATTAGAAATTTTCAGAACCAAACTGAATTGTCACATAGTGCATAGAAATGGAAGAGGAATGGGACACTTACATTCAGGAGGATGAAGTTAGAGGAATGGATTTCCATTTGGGAGTTAAAGGGACAAACTCCAATGGGCATGGAGAAGAAATGGATAAGGACATGGGCATGATGAAAATCATTAAATTATTGCAAAAAGATGTCCAAATTCACTAGGAAAATAACAAAAGGCTTAAGAAAGACAAGAGAAAATAGGAAGACTTCAATATGAAGTTGATGTAGAGCCTGGAAATAATTGAAAATAAATTGGATAAGGAAAGTGGTTCCAGAAGATTAGGGAGCCACAGGTCCCCTAATGTGGAAAGACAAGAAAGAAGTGGTAACATACATCACCAACACTCCCAAAATCATTCCAAAAGGAGGCCACACAACATTTCAAGTCCATCTCCTACCAGAAAGCATAGGATATCTGAAGTGGATGAACTAAAGGGTGAAATTAATAAGATAAAACCTCCTACTTTTGATGGAGAGCACTAGAAAGATGAAGAGGCTAAGACATGGCTACTGGGCATGAGGAAATATTTCCAATTGCATAATTATTCCTCTCATGTAGAAGGAAGAATTGCAATATATCATATGAAAATAAATTCATGCATGTGGTGGGATCATCTTGTGCAAGTGAAACACATCAGAGAGAAGGATGTCACATGGAGGGAATTCAAGAAACATTTTGAAAAGACGTACTTAACCAATAGATACTATGACAAGAAGATGAAAGAGTTATTTGAACTTAAATTGGGTTAGCATGACTATATATGAATATGAAAGAATATTTCTAGATCTGTTGAAGTATGCCCCTTCCATAAATGATGAGACAGTGAAGATCCAAATATATTTGAGTGGGCTTCCATCTTTTATCAGTGAAAAAATCTAGTATGATGATCCTAAAGCTATGGAATAAACCATAAGGAAGGAAAAATGTTTATATGATCAACTTCACGGAAAGCCTAAAGAAGGAGTAGAGGCAAAAGGGGAACAAGCCACCATTTTTCAGAAATAGTCCTCAAGGACAATCAGTTTTGAGGGAGCCCAGGATGGCTGAAGTAGGTGGGCAGAGGCCAAGGAAGACACCTATGCAATGTTGGGGCTGTAATGGAGATCATAAGTATAGAGATTTCCCTCACAAAAAGGACAAGGTGAGAGCTATTCACAATGTTCAACAAGCAGAAACAGTGGAGGACATGGGCATAAGAGTACCAAGGATCTATGTATCCCTAGACAACAAGCAAGATGAGTTTCAATCACACATGATTGAAGTCAAAGGTATGATCAATAACCATGGCTTTACTATTTTAATTGATTCAAAGGTTATTCATAGCTATATAGATCCTAAGGTAGTGGAAAATTTTCAATTATCAAGAAGCAAGCATGGGAAATATTGGCTGGTACAGTTGGCTACAGGAGCCAAAAGAAAGGTTGTTGAGTTGGTTAAATCATGTCCAGTGGGAATGAATGGACTGAGTACCAAGGAATATTTGAACATATTTCCCTTGGTATCATACAATTTCCTAATTGGTATGGATTGGTTGGACCAACACCATCCCATATTAGACTGTCATAACAAGGAATTCACCTACCTGGATGAGGAAGGAAATCAAAGAGTAGTCCAAGGAATTCCCAGGGGAGTTATTGTCTGGGAAATATCAACAATGTAGCTAAAGAAGTGTTACACGAAGGGCTGCCAAATATTTGCATCCCATATGGATGAAGCACCTAAGTATAAGGTGCCAAAATTGGAGGATCATGTGGTCCTGAAATATTTTCAAGATGTGTTCAAAGAGATACCAAGGCCACCTCCAAAGAGAGATATTGATTTCTCTATAAATTTGATGTCTTGGGAAGCTCCAGTATCAAAGACTCCCTATTGGATGAGCACACTAGAACTGAAATAACTGCAAATGCATCTTGAAGAAATTTTAAATAAGGGGTACATATTCCCAAGTGTGTCACCTTGGTGTGCCCCGGTGTTATTTGTGAAGAAGAAAGATGGGACTCTAAGATTGTGCATTGACTTCAGGCAGTTAAATAAAGTAACTATAAAGAATAAGTATCCTCTACCAAGGATCAATGATCTCTTCAATCAGTTGAAGGACGTAGGATATTTTCAAAGATAGATCTTAGGTCGAGATACCATAAGGTAAGGATTAAAGATGATAATATCAGCAAGACCTCCTTCAGGACAAGGTATGGTCATTATGAGTTCACAGTGGTGCCATTTGGGTTATCAAATGCACCAGTTGTTTTCATGTGCTTAATGAATGGTGTTTTCCAAGAATATTTAGACAAGTTTTTCATTGACTTTTTGGATGACATCCTTGTATAGTCCAAGACAAAAGATGAGCACAAGCAACACTTGAGGATGGTGTTACAGGTGCTAATATAGCACCAATTGTTTGCTAAATTGAGCAAGTGATCATTTTTCCAAAATCGAATTCAGTATTTGGGGCATATAATATTCGAAGAGGGGATATTAGTAGACCTTGAAAATATTGAAGCCATTAAAGGGTGGGAAACACCTAAGAATGTGAAAAAAGTCAGATTCTTCATGGTTCTAGTTGGTTACTACAGGAGATTCATTGCAATATTTTTGAGGATTGCTCACCCAATCACTTCCTTGAAAACAAAAGAGGTAAAGTTTCAATGGACAAAAACATCTGAAAAGAGCTTCCAGCTATTGAAGTAGTTGTTAACCAGTGCTCCAATTCTGAATATTGCAGATCTGGATGAATAATTTGTGGTTTGCAAAGATGCATGCAAAGAAGGATTGGGTGGATTCCTTATCCACAATGAGTTTGTGATATGTTTTGAATCAGGTAAATTGAAAGAGAATGAAAGGCTCTACGCCACTCACAATTTGGATTTGGAATCCATAGTACATGCTTTAAATAAATGGAGACACTACCTCATGGGAAAGAGGTTTAAGCTGAGAATAGACCATAATGGTCTGAAATATTTGTTTGATCAACCTAATTTAAATTCCAGGCAGAGAAGATGGTTGGAATTCCTTTGTGAGTATGAATTTGATATCAAGCACATCAAAGGAAAGGAGAACAAAGTGGTTGATGCACTTAGCAAGAGAGTGCATGAATTACATGCTACAACCATCAACATGTATTAGACCGATCTTAAAGAAATAATTTTGGAAGGTGCAAAAGAAGATTTGTAATACATGGAAATGGTAACAAAGTTACAACAAGGTAAGATGCTATAGAAAACAAAAGATTATAGATAGGAAGTTGATGGAATACTCCTGTACAGGAACATAATTTGTGTACCCAGTTCTCATGAATTGAGGAGTAAGATCTTGAAGGAAATGCATAAGTGCCTTATGTTTGGCACACTAGATATCAAAAAAAAATGGCAACAGCCAAAAAACATTACTATTGGTGAGGCATGAAGAAAGAAATTACAGAGTATATCGCCAGATGTATGGAGTGTCAAAAGGTCAAAGATAAGCATAGAAACCCAGCTGGGTTGCTACAACCATTACCTATTCCTAAGTGGAAGTGGGAAGTGGTGACAATGAATTTCATCATAGGATTACCCAAAACAAACAAGAAGCATGATTCCATCATGGTGGTGGTGGATAAGCTTACGAAAGATGGCCATTTTATTCCATTGAAGATTACTCATAGGGAAACCAATGTTTTTTATATTTATATGAGGGAAGTAGGACGATTGCATGGTATTTCCAAGAAAGTTGTGTCTGAAAGAGACCCAAAATTTATGTCGAAGTGGGAGGAACGTGCTCCTGGAGAGCCAAGTGTCATCCAAGATGCATGTAGATTTTTGGGGGTATTCTCACGAGTCTGGGGATGCTGACCATGCTAGCCCTTGGTTACCCTGTCTCACTGATGCACAGAGAAAGAACACAATGAACCAGTCCACCATTGTTGAATTCCAAGACACCTAAACCCCTACAACCAAACTGAGTTGATACCCTCGATGCACTTGTACTTTGGGGGTTGCCTTCATTTTTTCCTGTCTATACCATTTCACACGTCCAGTTTTTTTTGCTGTCATCACCATGCCCATGTGTTGAGGAGAGGGAGATAATGATCTAAAAATAGGGGGATGACTTATTTTTCTATGCAAGCACCCTCTACTCCATTAAAATAAACTTTTCAGGACCTTTCTCAATGTCTTAGTTATGCAAGAGGTTTTATGTGTCAAGTTCATGCTTCTTTTAAATGTTTATGTGTGAGGTATTTGTAAGGTTAAATATGTGTTTTAAATAAATACACAACAAATATATCTTACAACAAATATAACCAGCAAACTCACAACAATAACAAGATGATAAAGGAGTTCACCCCTAACTAGGCTACATCTCCTTGAGCCTCCATCAATGGACTAGGCGCTCTGGGATTAGTTTGTCAAATATTCTTTTACAAGCTTCTACTAAACTCCAATGGATTTACTAACTGTACCATTTGGTTTCGAATACATAAAAACCCCAAAAATGACTAATAGAACTCTGAAAACGGACGATGGCTCATCCGGGCATGACCTCTGCTACTGGTGGCCTTGAGCTTCCCTGAGCTTCCTTGTGGAAAAAAACACCTGTAAAAGTCCTCAAAATCCTCTAAAACCTATCCTAATGTGTTCAGAGCATAACAATTAGTCAAAAATGACTATTCAGTCACAAAAAATAGACTTGGGCTCATTTGACCATGGCCTCCATCAATGGGGACCCTAAGCTCCCTAAAACTTCAAGGTAGAAAAACATGCAAAAGAAGTCTCCAAATTCCTTTCAAAACTATGCCAATGGATTCATAACATCAAAAAACCCCAAATGGGTTTTTTCAACACCTCGTTTGGCCAAAAAATAAAGAAGATAGGCCTCCTGCCATTTTCCTCCTTCAAGCTTGTTGTCTCTGGTTCGCCAAATCGCACCTACTATGTGAGTAACCTGGCTTCTGGGGGTTTCCCATGCCTAAACCCAGCACACGTGCATCCCTCCACAAAATGTGCCAAAATGTAGAATGGTTAGGGAACCTAGCCCCCAAACCACGAAGGTGTTGGGCGCATGGGGGCCATGTGGCCACGTCCCACGCATAAAAAGGGCTACGTTGCAACTTTTCTTGTGGGCTTGACAAGTGTCAAGAGCGTGGATGCGCTAAGTGTTGGGCGAATGGGGTTGGGATAACTATTTGAAAATGTGAGTGCAACTTTTGTGGAGTCGGGTCATATGGATAGGCACCCAAAACCGAGGGTTGGGGCTAAGCCCTAGCCCGGACCCCGCGCCCAAACTCACTATAGTGTTAATTTAAATAAATTTAGACACATATATCCAACAAGGAACACCATGTGGTGCATCGGTCAGGTGGCCATTGCCAAAGTGCTTGTTCTGTGGTGGAGGTTTGGGGTTCAATCCCCATGGACTCCATAAACTTTTAAACAAACAACCAAATTACGGTGCCACGTGGCACCACCCCATTTGCCAACTAAATGCCATGTGTCGAAACATGATTTGTCCACATCTACCAAATGCCAACTTAGCACTGACACATCATCTCTTTCCACATCACCTCTGCCATGTCAGCGTTGCCACGTTCCATGCCGTACACCTGCCACGTCATCATGTACGAACTGTACATTCAACATTTTTTTTTATTTGTTTGGTAAATCAAAAAAATCGTGATATCTCACTCATTCAATGTATGTTTGACCCCATTTGAAGTGCGTTGGGTTTGTGATGACGAGGGCTACACATCCATTCATTTTGAGGTGATTCTAGACACTTTCATTTTTGGGCTAAATTTTGACCCCTGGTCCAGATTCTGATCACACCTTCCCACTGAAATGCTTTTGGACCCACAAAAGCTGATGATTATCTTCCTAAGATTCAATACTCTTCTACTTCCAAATTCTATCAACTAATTCTACTTGAAAAGTCTTTTTGGCAATCACCTGAGTACCTTGACATGCCTTGCACTGCAACAGGATATGTCCCTCAACCACTGTTCTTTGGCTGCTGCTGACCCACTGTTCTCTTTGTGCTTGTAATACTGACAACCTTCCCAATGAGAATCAAGTCCCTCTTGTGAACTCTTTGGCATCAACACATTCCGCTCTACACTGGCTGCAAAATACTTTCCTGCGACATCTTGTCACAAACCAAGAAAACCATCAATCTTGAAAACAAATTTAATACAAGACTGAAAATGATGCCAACAAAGTCTTTTTTCTCTTCAAGAAAATGGTCGCTTCTTGTACTTCATCAAAGCACATGGCATTTTCCTGCATCTTGGTGTACTCAATATCGACTTACAAGCCGACAAACACCATCGACTAAACATAAGTCAAAAAACATGATCGACACAACATAGTCGTCAAGACAACATTGACACAAGTTGAGACTCATTTGAAACACATCGAAATTAATGATACACAACCATGTTACAATCATGAGTCACTCATAGTGAAACTATCATCAAGTTCACTCTTTACACACATATAAAAACACATGCATGTGCATAGCTCTTCAACTCTCCTTCGAATACAAACATAAGTACATAAACCCAAAAACATGTGGGTAAAAGAGATGAAAATTTAAAGATATAAATGGCTACAACAAGTGAGCATCATACCCATCTTTTACTTCCTCCTGGTAAAGTTATGCAACAAAAATAATGCCTTCAAATGAATTGCATTCACATGCAAACTTGCACCATACAAGTTATGATAAGCTACTACAACTTGTCATGCTTTCCACAGAAATGCATACATAAGACTGAAATGTGCATCTACAAACAGAAAAATGCAAGCCTTGTTCAAGAAATCTAACCATTTCTTACCAAGCCAATTCAATGGTGACTTTTTCTGCTGAAAATCATCTTCTTGTGAATCATCTTGATTCACATCGATGATGGAATCTCCTCTTCCATTCTTTCCAGTCTCTTTATCCATGTGCTTCTTGTGCCATGGATGAGTGGTTGGATGCAATGTCCAACATTGGTCAATGAGATGACCCTTCTTCTGGCAGTGAGTGAAAATATTTTGCATCCTCTTTTCAAGTTGCCTTTGCTTGGAAAGTTTCCTGAAAGTGGTCAATCTTTTCCAACATTTTGAAACATGATGGTTATCTAAACCACAATATGTACATGGACTTTTTCTTCCATTTTTACATGCAAATTTACCATGCTTAACTTAATCAAAAGCAACTGAGTGATATGCAAAAATATACCTTGAACATTCACCTTTATCGCCTTCTTGAGGAGGTGAGTTGGAAGAGTTACCAACTCTCTTTTGAAGACCAACAAAGATGTTCTTGTCTTCATGGTTTTCACAACTCTTTTGTTTCACACATTTGCATTCATTTTGAACACATACTTTGCATGCTTGAGGGATTGAACTTGCAACAAAAGTTTTTGAACATTCACCTTTATCGCCTTCTTGAGGAGGTGGATTTGAAGAGTTACCAACTCTCCTTTGAAGACCAACAAAAATGTTCTTTTCCTCATGGCTATCACAACTCTCTTGTTTCACACATTTTCATTCATATTGAACACATACCTTGCATGCTTGAGGGATTGAACTTGCAACAAAAGTTGTTCTTGGAACTGTTTCCCTTGTCTCCTCAACTTTGGAATATGCTCCATATTTCTCTTCATATCCAAGACCCCTATACTTGGTCCTCTCCTCAACAACAATAAGCTCAATAAGGCCTTGTGCATGCTTGCCTAACCCTCTACCTTCATAGCCCATTTTTAATAATAACTTGGACCCTATTCCTCTAGTGTGATTTTCAAAAACACCAAAGCATTCATCTTGAGAAGAATTTGAAGATAAAATAACATTACATACCTCATGTTCATGCATGTACTTGGTAAGGGTTTCCTTTGCCTCATGGAGTTGAGTCTCCATCTCATGCAATTTTTCAAGAAGCTGGTGCTTCTCCTCCTTCATGGCCATCAACTGCTCTTGAAGGACAATGCTCTCCTTTCTATCTTCCCACAACTCTTGTACCATATCTCTCATGGTTACAAAATCCTTCAACATCTCTTTGTCAAATAACTTGGATAATGAAGATGTATGAGAACTATCAATGTTTGAAGCTTCCTCCATCCTTTCAAGATATCAAACTTCAACACAAAACTTGCAGAAATACCAACAACTAAATCTCTAGCTATCAATGGCAATCACATGAGAAAAACTATGCTCTGATACCACTTGATCTAAAAATAGGGGGCTGACTTGTTTTGCTATGCAAGCACCCTCTACTCCATTAAAATAAACTTTTCAGGACCTTGCTCAATGTCTTAGTTATGCAATAGGTTTGATGTGTCAAGTTCATGCTTCTTTTAAATGTTTATATGTGAGGTCTTTGTAAGGTTAAATATGTGTTTTAAATAAATACACAACAAACATATCTTGCATCAAATATAACTAGCAAACTCACAACAATAACAAGATGATAAAGGAGTTCACCCCCAACTGGGCTACATCTCCTTGAGCCTCCATCAATGGACTAGACTCTCTGGGATTAGTTTGTCAAATATTCTTTTAAAATATGCTTCTCAACTCCAATGGATTTACTGACTGTACCATTGGGTTCATAATACATAAAAACCCCAAAAATGACTAATATAACTCTGAAAATGGACCATGGCTCATCCGGGCATGACCTCTTCTACTAGTGGCCTTGAGCTTCCCTAAGCTTCCTTGTGGAAAAACAACACTTGTAATAGTCCTCAAAATCCTCTGAAACCTATCCCAATGTGTTCATAGCATAACAATTAGTCAAAAATGACTATTCAGTCACAAAAAACAGACTTGGGCTCATCTGACCATGGCCTCCATCAATGGGGGCCCTAAGCTCCCTGGAGCTCCCTAAAACTTCAAGGTAGAAAAACCTGCAAAAGAAGTCTCCAAATGACTTTGAAAACTGTGCCAATGGATTTAGAACATCCAAAAACCCTTAGCTGGGCTTTTTTGGCACCTCATGTGGCCAAAAAATGAAGAAGATAGGCCTCCTGCCATTTTCCTCCTTCAAGCTTGTTGTCTCTGGTTCGCCAAATCGCACCTATTGTGTGAGTAACCTGCCTTCTGGGCATTTCCTATTCCTAAAACCAACACATGCACATCCCTCCACAAAACATGCCAAAATGTAGAATGCTTAGAGAACCTAGCCCCCAAACCATGGAGGTGTTGGGCACATGGGGGCCATGTGGCCACGTCCCGCGCATAAAAAGGGTTACGTTGCAACTTTGCTTGTGGGATTGACAAGTGTCAAGAGTGTGGATGCACCAAGTGTCAGGTGAATGAGATTGGGCTAACCATTTGAAAATGCATGCGCAACTTTTATGGAGTTGGGTCATATGGATAGGCACCCAAAACCGAGGGCTGGGGCTAAGCCCCAGCTCGGACCTCGTGCCCAAACTCACTATAGTGTTAATTTAAATAAATTTAAACAAATATATCCAACAAGGAACACAGTGTGGCATGCTGGTTGGGCAGCCATTGCCAAAGTGCTTGGTCTATGGTGGAGGTATGGGGTTCAATCCCCACAGACTCCATAAACTTTTAAACAAACAACCAAATTACGGTGCCACATGGAACCACCACATTTTCCAATTAAATTCCACATGTCGAAACATGATTCATCCACATATACCAACTGCCAACTCAGCACTGACATGTCATCTCTTTCCATGTCAACATTTCCATGTGTCATGTCATACACCTGCCACGTCATCATGTACGGACTGTACAGTCAACATTTTTTTTTGTCTGTTTGGAAAATCGAACAGATCGTGATATCTCACTCATTCGATGTCCATTTGACCCCGTTCGAAGTGCGTTGGGTTCGTGATGATGAGGGATACGCACCCATTCGTTTTGAGGTGATTCCAAACACTTTCATTTTGGGGCTAAATTTTGACACATGGTCTAGATTCTGATCAGTGAGGAAGCGGGTTTTCAGGCCTATGGATAGAATAAGTAGGTTTTCAGGCCTGTTTGCAACTCTCTCTAGGTGATGGAGTATGTTAAGGAAGTTATTTCTCCTGGAGGGAGTCCAGTAGCAGCTACAGAGCTCTGCTAATTCCTGATCTGACCTGTTGCTAAAGCCCCAGAAAGGGAGGTGTAGCAGTTGATGGACTGTGTGATAGTGAAGGTGTACACTCCCGGGGTGGGACAGGTATTGGGGAATGAGATTCTGTGAGATATGGGCATAAGTGGTTCCTTGGAGGAAATCCTTCTTGTTGTATTGTGCAACTTCCTCTTGTCCCTGCCTAGCCTAGGAATCCCTTTCCCGGTGGAGTTTAGTCCTAGCTCAGGGGTGACCCTACTTAGAGTGAGGAGCAGTGTGGTCTATGACTGGGAGGTTCATGGAAGGTCTGCACACAGTTGGTGTACTTCAATTAAGAGATAAGTATATTTTATGTTATTGATGGTTAAATGATGTATTTAAGTGCATGTCTGTGATTTCTTGTAATAATATGATGTGTTTTGCTGCATGTGTATTTCCATGTTATCTCTATTTATTATTGTTAAGTTTATATGTGATTTATTTTTGCAAAATATGTTTACTCAGTGACGATGCCTGACCTGTTAGTGGTCGGGAACATTACAAATTGGTATCAGAGCATTATCTGGAGTAGCATGGCCCAACTTGGGTGGCTGGGGTTGTTACAAATGGTATTATAGTGTTATCTGGAGTAGCATGGCTCGACTTGGGTGGTCGGGGATGTTACACCTTCCGTGTTCATTCCTTTCTGATTCTTGTTGACCATGATTCTTTCCTTTGAGAAATTCTTCATAACTCTTTTGTTCAATTTATTTTTTCATGGAGCTTGAACCTTTCTCAATCTGCATATGGATTTATCCTATTCCATACCTTTCATAGTATGGCCTTTGATTGCTAATGATATTATACAAGGTCTTGGTGCTATCTTGCTACATTTCCTTCTTCTGAAGATATCTTCTTAGAGTGATTGATTATGCTTCCAACCTTTCATTCATATTCTTATTCTTGTTGGATTACTAAGAGGGGAGGTGAATCAGTAATAGAGCAATTTAATCATTTTTCACCATAAAATGCAAGTGTTATATCAATGTAGCATTATCATCCAATAGTTGCAGAGTAAACAAGCAATGGAAAAATGAGAAATCACACACATACACAGTACACCAGTGTTTTACATGGAAACCCAAAGTGGGAGAAAACTACATAATTCTTTTTCTTATATTTCTTTAAGAATTACATTCATTGGAAGCACCAACTTCCTTTGTTTACCAGCTACAACTGGAAGGAGGTTCCAACCCCCTAGTTTCTCAGGCTACAACCTGAGGGAAGATCCAACTCCCCAATTCTATGGATACAAACAGAAGGAGGATACAACCCCCTATGTTCTCCAGATACAACCGGAATCTGGCTACAACCACCTTTCCTTGCCCCATGCAACTGCCCTAGTTTAGAAGTAGAATGATGGAACCACTGTCACACTATCATTTTGAGATATATTGTTGTAAACTTGTACCAATCAACATACACCAAACAACCTATAACAATAACCTAAACCATGCATAAACCATGAATCAACCTATACCTCAACCTTTAATCAACCTGTACCATAAACAAGTGCATAAACCATGCACCAATCTATACCAAACAACCTGTAATCAACCTGTACCATAAACAAGTGCATCAACCATGCACCAACCTATACCAAACAACCAGTAATCAACCAGTACCATAAATAAGTGCATCAACCATGCACCAACCTGTGCCATGAACAAGTGTATCAACCATGCACCAAGTATGTACCAATCATGTATCAACTACTCATCAACTATGACTCATCAATATTTACCAACATCATCAACTATACACCTCATGTATGTGCCAACTCATCAACTACTTGTCTCAACCATGTACCCAACATGTACCTCAACCAAAATCCCTCATCAATTTCATCAGACAAATTTGATTTGTAACTCTGTAATAGACCTAGTGTATAAGATCACATACCTGCAAACCTTCCTTAAATTTAACAACAAGAGACTACCATTTTCATCAAACTTTACTTTAGCCTCACATTAGTAATTTTGGATTAGTCAACAACCCTAACTTGAAATAATCATAACTATGTACCTGTAATGATTAAATATATAAAAATTGTACAAAATTTTTGTTAGGGTCCTAACCCGCACATAGGTTGAACAATATATTCAAATGTAATAAAGGTAAATATTAATAAGGCCTTGCAATAAAATAGAATAAGTCAAATGTAAGAAGACTTAATAGAAGTTTTCGCGATGCTTCTTTTGATAGACATATTTAGTATAAATAGTAGTCGAGGGTATGAGAACCCTAGCTTGGATATTATTGTAATAGAGCTTTTCTCAACTAGAGGTTGCCCCTCGAAGAGGCCCATGAACATTGCTTTTAAAATCAAAGTGTTATTTATGTTGTTATTCTTATATCATTTCAGTGCTATTTTGGTGATTGTTCTGGTTATACTATTGTTATTCTACCATTTCTACCATTTTATTTATGTTCTGCATACTTTTTATATCTGGTATATTACAAGTGGTATCAGAGCACTTTCCTCGACAGAAAGTGTGGGTTAATTTATTTTTTTAGGGTAGATATGTATTCCGGCGTATTTAAGCCACAAAGATCTATCATTATGTGCATAAACCTGTGGTTGAGATATTCATACATGCAGGAAATACAAGTGGTACTTAAGTGCACATCTATTGGCCACCCTTGTAACCCCTGTTGGTACCCCTTCGACTGGCAGCACATCAGACAACACCTTTGTATGGATCGACCTAGATTACTTGAAGCCCTCTTTAGATAAACTGATCAACCACCTGACTTCTATAGTGCCACTGAGAACAACACTCAGGAAGATACCCTCTAGTACCCGGGTAGTCAGGTAGTACAACTAAGGGTATGGTCTATCCTCCTTATTTAGTTCCCTGAGATATTGGGCCAAGTACTATTGTTGGACCCCTCACGTATATCAGAGAGCTATAACATAGGGAAAAACCTTGTCTATAGAACCATTGAATACCTAACCCTTGGGGGATAGAAACATAAACAAATTAAAATAGACAAGATCTATTGCCGCACAACTGTGTTTGGGTTTCCAAATCACTACACATTTCTTCCTGGTTAAGAATTTGGACATTTCATCACTGCAGTATTCTTCAGACCAAAGTATAACTCCGCAGGTGTAAAAAAAGATAAAAATTGGGCATTTCATCACTGTGGTATTCTTTAGACCAAAGTCTGGAAATTGTTTCACCATTATTTGAGACCTAGTCCATTAGATTCATCTCTTCACCCTTATCACATTCATACATATCATTTTTCAGTAAAAATTTTGACCCCACCTGCCCCTTTTCAGTTCCCTCGTCCTCATGGACCATACCCATAGCCAAGACTTGGAAGCTTGCTTCAATATATTGAAATCTAGTCTCACTGAGACTCAACAAGAAGTGAAACAACTCAATGCCAATGTTTCTGCCATCAATACAACCATGTAGTCCTCAATGGAGGAAATCAAACAAGACCTGACCACCCAACTTGAATCTGTCTTTTCTTCACTCTGCACCAAGCTTCATATCCCTATAGATAACCCTTCCTCTGACTCACCTCCACATACTGAAGGTGAACATTCCTCTCATTCCCATAACTTTCAGCACCATCACTTTCAACATGACCTACGCCTTTCGCAGGTGGATGTGACCAAATTTGATGTCTCAGACCCCACTGGTGGGGTAACCCAAATGGAACATTATTTCTCTTTATACGACATTATAGATGACTTGGACAAACTCCGGTATGGTTTTATCCATCTAGATCAAGAACGTTGGCAATGGAGAAAAACTTCTCATCAAGGGTATATTGCTTGGACACACTTTTTGGCAGAGCTTTATCAACACTTTGACACCGACACCAACCATTTGGTCCATTTGACAAAGTTGAAACAATCAAGAACAGTTGAAGACTTTATAGCTGCCTTTAAGCACCTGGATTTTTAGACAAAGGGCATGTTTGATGCCTTTTTCCGAGATTTTTTTATCAGTGGCCTCAAGGATGAGATTTGGGCCCATGTCCTCATGGCTCAGCCTTAGAGTTGGGTGGAGGCTGCTAAAAGAGATAAAGAATAACAACAGGTTATATCTTCTCAAAATAGAAAACTCTCCTTTATCCCTCGCCCTAAACTAGTAAATACCACTACCCCCTCCACTCCACTAAAGATCCAAAAATTGACTAGGGATGAAATGGATGAATGCCAACTCAAAGGACTTTGTTATAATTGTGATGAAAAATATTTCCCGGGCCACACGTGTAAGGAACAAAAGAGTTTTATGGCCATCTCTGAGGATATTTTAGAAGAGAATGTTGAAACTCTCCTTATGTCTGAGTCACCTAAAACCACTGACATAACCCCCCTCTCAGACCCTCCCGAAGTAGAACTGGTCATTTCCCTCAATGCTCTCACTGGATTCTCTGTTCCCCAAACCCTCAAGCTAATCAGTTACATCAAGCATCGGAAGGTCATCATTCTGGTTGATAGTGGAAGCACCCATAATGTTTTTCATTGCTACGTTTCCCAAGAAACTCATTGCTACATCCATGCAGTCAATAATTTCCAAATCATGATTGCCAATGGTGGATCCATGAAATGTGGAGGGAGTTGTGAAATTGTGCGTCTCCAAATTGGTTACTACCACATGAAATCTCATATGTTTTCTATCGACATGGATGATTGTGACATTATGTTGGGTGCAGACTAGATAAGGACTTTGGGTCCCATTATCATGGATTTTAAGGAATTAACCATGCAATTCGACCATGAGGGTGACCAATGTAAATTCCAAGGCATCACCGTTGGTTCACCTGAGATCATTAGTTCCCATTGCATGGAAAAGTTGCTCAAAAAAGGTCATTCTAGTGTTATTTCCCAACTCCATGCCATACAAGCAACAGAGACACCCTCATTTTTGTAAGACCTCCAAGCCATCCTTTCTAAACATCAAGTGGTCTTTTACACTCCCTAAGGACTCCCTCCTTCCCATGGTGTTCATGATCATTCCATTCCCCTTGTACCCATAAGCCTTCCTCCCAATATCCTTCTGTATCAGCACCCATTTTCCCAAACAAATGAAATTGAGAAAATGGTCCAGGAACTCCTTAATGTAGGCATTATCCTCCCTAGTACAAGCCCCTACTATTCTCGTGTGGTCATGGTCCTGAAGAAAGAAGGTTCTTGGAAAAATTTTCCTGACTTCCGTGCCCTCAAAAAACTTACCATTAAAGACAAATTCTCGATTCCTGTCATTGATGACCTTCTGGATGAATTGAGTGGTGCCCAATTATTTACTAAACTTGATCTTCGTTTGGACTACCACCAGATACGTATGAAATAGGTAGACATCCCCAATACTACCTTTAGAACTCATGAGGTCCACTATGAGTTTTTGGTCATGCCCTTTGGCTTGTGTAATGCCCCCTCCACCTTCCAAAGCCTCATGAATCATGTCTTCCATCCTTTTCTCCGTCACTTTGTCTTATTTTTCTTTGATGATATCCTCATCTATAGAAAAACCTAGATAGACCATCTTGCTCATGTGGATCGAGTTTTCCATCTACTCTCAACACCAACTTTTCCTGAAATAGTCTATATGTGCTTTTGGCACCTCAGAAGTGGAATACTTGGTTCATCTGGTTGGCAAGGATGGCGTCAGGGTGGATCCTAAAAATATTGAAGCTATGCAAGAATGATCACACCCAAATAATCTCAAATGCTTCATGGTGTATTATCGCAAGTTTGTTAAGAATTATGGAAATATTGCAACACCTCTCACTACTCTCCTAAAAAATAACTCTTTCACTTGGACTCCAACCACTACTCAAGATTTTCAAACCTTGAATATGGCCATGTTCACCACTCCAGTCCTGGCCCTTCCTGATTTCACAAGGACCTTTGTCCTAGAATGTGATGCCTCAGGGGAAGGAATTGGTGTTGTCCTTATGCAAGAGGGTCGGCCTTTGGCCTTTACTGGCAAGCAACTATCTAAATGAAATTTGGGCAAATCAATCTATGAAAAGGAAATGTTTTTTATTCTGCATGTTGTTGATCTGTGGCACCCTTATCTATTGGGGCAACATTTCCAAATTAAGACAGACCATCAAAGCCTCAAGTATTTTCTGGAACAACGCATTTCCTCCCTGGAGAAACAAAAATGGGTGACTAAGCTCTTTGGATATGATTATGAGATCATTTACAAGAAAGGCAAAGACAATGTGGTTGTGGATTCACTTTCCTGAAAATATGAAGATGAAGAATCTCTTTTTTTCTTTCCTTCATTGTACCAGATTGGCTCCAAGCCGTTTGCCAGGAATGGCTACAAGATCCCAAAAGTTCGCATCTGATCCAACAATTGTAGTCCAATGCTTCAGTTTCCCCAGGGTACTCTTGGCTCCATGATGAGCTTTGATACAAAGGTTGTTTGTATTTAAGTTAACAATCAAAGATTAAATCCATGGTACTTTTTGAGCTTCATGCTACACCCACACCGGGGCACTCTGGGTTCACCAAAACCTATGATAAGGTCAAACGCTCTTTTTTCTGGGATGGTATGAAACATGAAATTCGTAATTTTGTCGCTAAATGTGATGTGTGTCAATGAAACAAGGGAGAAACAGTCAAATATCTAGGCAACCTACAACCACTTCTGATTCCACCTGCTATTTGGAAGGATATCTCTATGGATTTTATTACCGGCTTACCCAAATCAGGAAATAAATTAGTCATCATGGTGGTTGTTTATCGCCTTTCCAAGTATGCTCATTTCTTCTCTCTTCAACACCCGTTTACAACATCCACGATGGCTCAAATTTTCATGGATCAAGTCTTCAAGCTTCATGGCATGCCACACTCTATTGTTTCTGATTACGACCCAACTTTCACAAGCAATTTTTCATAAGAACTATTCAAGCTACAAGGCACCCAATTGCATCTCAGCACAACTTATCATCCCTAGACTGATGGTCAAATGAAAGTTGTCAATAAGTGGTTGGAAACATATTTGAGGTGTTTTTCCTCGGAAAATAAAAATCAGTGGGCTCAATGGTTACCCCTAGTTGAATGGTGTACAACACTTCATACCATACAACTACACATATGACTCCTTTTGAAGCGGTATATGGATAGAAGCCACCTTCAATTCTCTCATACTTACCTGGTGTCTCTAAGGTCCAGGCAGTTGACCAAACACTTATAGTTTGAGAGGATATTCTCTGTACCCTCAAAGAGAATTTTTTCATGGGACAGAATTACATGAAGCAACAAGAAGATCAAGGTCGCTCTGAACATTAATTTGCAAAAGGGGATCAGGTGTTTCTTCGACTGGAACCTTACAAGCAAACTTCCCTCAAGGCCAAGAATTGTCAGAAGCTAGTGCCCAAATTTTATGGTCCTTATACCATTCTCAAGCATGTGGGACAAGTAGCCTATTAGTTAACTTTGCCCAGTCATTCGAAGATACATCCTGTTTTTCATGTTTCATGCTTAAATAAGGTGATTGGAACTAAGTGCCAAATTCAAAACAACCTTCCCGAGTTAGCTGAAGAATGATCCATTTGGATACAACTACAAGAAGTTTTGGACCAGCGTGAGTGTCACCTACATCATAGAACCATCAAGAAAGTGTTAGTCCAGTGGAAAGATACAACTCCAGCAGATGCCACTTAGGAACCAACTACCATTCTATAGCAATTTCCACATCTCAAGCCTTGAGGACAAGGTTGTTTTTAAGGGGGAGGGCATGTTAGGGTACTAACCCACACATAGGTAGAAAAATATATTCATATGTAGTAAAGTTCAATATTAATAAGGCCTTGCAATACAATAGAATAATTCGAATGTAAGAAGACCTAATAGAAGCTTCCTCTTCTAGAAGGATCTTCCTCTAGATGCTTCTTTTGATAGACATATTTAGTATAAATAGGAGTCGAGGGTATGAGAACCCTAGCTTGGATATTATTGTAATAGAACTCTTCTCAACTGGAGGATTCCCCCTAGAAGAGGCTCGTGAACATTTCTTTCAGAATCAAAGTGTTATTTATGTTGTTATTCTTGTATCATTTCAGTGTTATTGTGGTGATTGTTTTGGTTATACTGTTGTTATTCTGCCATTTCTAACATTTTATTTATGTTATGCATACTTTTATATCTGGTATATTACAATTTTCTTCAGTGTGTTTTATGGAATTCCTCCAGGTTTCACTAGTTGGAACCTCTCAGAAAAGGAGTTATAGAAAAAATGGCATACCTTGTTGAATTCTGGCTTATTCTAGAGAGAGAACTTGTAGAGCGTGCCCCACATGGAATATTTGTTGTATGGATCTGAAAATTGTACACAAAATACTACATGATTTACTATAGCCAACACATTTTGTCTTACTTAATTTGGATATTTTATGAATAAGTTATGACGTTTTTACCCAAAACCTCTGTTTTAGACTAGTTTCAGGACTAGCCACAAACCCTATTTTCCACAGAGTGTAACTCCAAAAATAGAACGACCCACAAGCTAAAATTTGTATCACAACTACTTGGATATGTTTTCTCAATGGCCTCCCAATTTCATGGTACGATTCATTATATATAAAAAAAAAAATCTAAAATGGTGACATGACCTGTAAATAACATACCTTAGAAAACATCATCAAAAGAATTTATCCTCCCTTGAATTTCGACCTTCTTTACTTCATCTTCCCTCTGAAATTTGGCTACCTCAGTCACCTATAGATATTCAATATTATCAAGTGTGATTAAAATTATAGATTCTTTCCTCTTATTTATACTTTCATGTAGCTTCCTCAAGGGGTTACCTTTTAACCATCTTAACCCACTTTCCTTATTTTAGGGTTAACCCACTTCTAACCACTTGTCAACTTAGTAATTTCTCCATTAAATTTATTATTTAAATAATTTATTTTTTATTAACTTTGAATTATAGTACACTCATCACTTTAATTTATTACTTACCTTCTAAAATCTATTAAACCACTTTGACTACTTTGACCTTTTGGGGCTTCTAGATGACTCGTGAGGGTTCTCCAACTTCACATGGCCATAACTCTCTAACCGTGAGGTGTTATGTGACATTCCACATACCACTGGAAATGGAATGACATGTACTATCCATATATAATATTCTTATATGCAAATATATAAAATCTCATACCATTATCCATCAAACAAACTTGGGTCCATTACCCAAACCTTTCTCCAACTTCACATGGCCATAACTCTATAACCGTGAGGAGTTATGTGACGTTCCACATACCATCGAAAATGCAATGACATGTACTACCCATACAAAATAGTCTTACCTTCAAATACATTAAAATTCATACCATTATACATCAAACAAACTTGGGTCCATTACCCAAACCTTTGTGCTACCATAATTCACTACCAGACATTCTCCAAGGGTTGACATCAATCAGTAAGGGTTGAAATCAATCTACAATATCACTCTCCAATGTTTGACATCAATGAAAATGAAAAATCTATACCAACTATCCATCAACCTAAGCCAAATGTTTGACACTTCTATACTAGCTAACTTCTGAGTATTTCTTCAATCCTTCTATCCTCTTCTACCTAGACTTTCAACTTCATAATTATTTTCTTTAATTCCTCTGAGTTGATATTCTAAACTCCTTTTTCTTTTATTTCTTCCTTGAGTGCATTGTTTTTATTTCTTCCTTGAGTGCATTGTTTTTATTTCTTTCCTTGCTTATTTATTATAAGGCACTAATTAATTCTACTCTGAGATCGATTTCACCTTCTTCTTTAGAACTATCATAGTTTCTTGTTTGATTTTCCCTAGCCATAAATACTACCTTTTATGAATCACTGTCAGTTTCATCATCTTCATCATATGAGGAACTAGATGAAACTGTCTTCTCTTGAGTAGATATTTTTCTTGAATACCTTCCTTTTGTCTTTCTAGTTTCCCTTTTGATATTTATTTTCTTTCTTGGGATCTTCCTCTTCATCACTATCTGAATTCCTAGAATAAGGACACTTATTTTCAAAATGGCCAATTTTACCATAATTAAAAATTTTCAACAGAATCTTACCTTTGTATTTACCTGTTCCATTTTACAACTTTCTTACGAAGTTTTCCATTTCTTCATCTTCCTCTGAATCATCATTGTAGCTACATTCTGACTTTATATTTTGCTTGCGCTTTTTCTTTGTCTTCTTGGATGCTTTGAATGTTCCTTCCTTTATAACTGGGTTCTCCTATTCTTTTCTCATTTCATAAGTGATGAATATTCCATGTAGCTCATCCATTCTTATCGTACTCAAATATTCTCTTTCTTCTAGTGCTGAAATCTTAGGATCAAATTTCATTGGAAGATATCTTACTACCTTTTGAACAAGTATAGATTCATCAAATTCTTCTCCCAATCCGTTAATTGCATTCATTGTTTCGTCAACTCATAAAACGTAAGATGCAATATTTTCATCTTCCTTCATCTTCAGCTATTCAAATTGACCTTCGTAAGTTCAAATATTTTCTTCCTTGAATTTGGAATCTCCTTCATAAACATTCTAAAGTTTATCCCAAATCTCCTTTGTGGAATTGAAATGCATAACTTTGACATATATTGAATCAACCAGATCATTCATGATATAATTTTTGGCTCTTGAATTGTTTTGACAGAATTTCTTTCCATCGTTATCTATTGGAGGAGTGGAAGAATATTTATATCTATCTACTACTAATTTTCAAACATCAAATCCCTGTGCTTGTACATATGTTTTCATCCTTCTACTCCATAATGCATAGTTTTGCCCATCAAACAGTGGTATTCCATTTTTATACATACTTTTTCTCTTCATGATATACCTTCAAGTGGTTAAATTTTTTTCTGAATGAACCTTCTCTAATACCAATTGTTGGATTACAGAGAAGGGGTGGGGGGGTGGGGGGGGATGAATCAGTAATGAGAAATTGTACCACTTTTTATCCATAGTTTATATTCCTTTAAATTATTCAATATTGTTCATCAGTTAATCATCAATATATTATTGTATCATAAAAATTAAGATCCATTAGTTCATAATAAAAAATAATAAATTCATCCACACAATATAGAGTACACCAATATTTACATGGAAACCTAATGTCGAAGAAAACCATAGAATTCTTTTCTTATATGTCAATAATTAAATTCAAGGAAGCACCAACATTCAATTCTCTGGATTCAACCAGAAGGAGGCTTGAACTCCCTAGTTTCTCAGGCTCCAACCTGAAGGAATCTTCAACTCCCTAATTCTCTGGCTCCAAATAGAAAGAGGCTACAACCCCCTGGGTTCTCCATCTACAACTAGAAGCTGGATACAACCACCTGGTTCTCAGGATCCAACTTGAAGGAAGATACAATTCCCCGATTCTTCAACACCAATTGCAAGGAATCTACAAAGCCCTTTACTTTCCTTGTACAACCACCCTAAAATATAAATTCCAATTGTAGATGACCTATCACTGTCACTGAATAAAATAAAATTTATCTTTCACTGTCATAACCTGTCACTGTAAAACCTATTACTGAAAACCTATCACAACCTGTACCAATCTACTCCAATTATTTTCTATAGATCCTTGATTTTTTTGTACTTCAATACACAGGTATCCACATCCTTCTTAACTGCAACTTGCGGATGTCCACATCTATCCTCACTATAACTTGTGAACTACCACAAACTCAATGAGTTTCACTGTAATTGTCTTTGCTTTTGTCAATCTGTCATTGTAATATCATCAACCAGATCAGATCTACTTACCAAAACCACTCAACCATATGCACAATATCACCAAGATGCGCATCAACCAAAACTACTCATATATCAACTATATGTACTATGCCACATCATCCATAAACCATGTTCCAACAATATTACCAACAAGTTCCTTCAACAATGTACCAAGAATGTACCAATCATGTGTCATCTACACATGAACTATGATCTCATCAAGATATACCAACATAATCAACTATATGTCCCAACATGTACCCAACATGTACCTCAACCATATACCAAATATGTATACCAATATAACCATCAAAAGTTCTATAGAAATACATCACACTATCCATAACCAAATACCATAATCCCTCACTTTAAACCATGTGTCGAAACCTCACTATTATGTAGCATCAAGCATGTATTAACCATATACCAATATCACTAACAAATACCTATCACAATATTCCACAATATATACCAATAACACTCAACTAAGTGCACCAAAAATGTGCCTCAACATATCTTCCTCAATTTATAATCTACAACATGCACCATTCATCTAAGAGGGCATAAACCAAACCTCACAAAGTCATGCCTCAAGAATGTTCCATAAAATCACTAAGATATGACCTCATAGGCATATAGACATACCTTTTCAATCTGTAACTGACTTATTGCTTTAGATCTCAAACCAACAAACCTGCAGTCTCTCCTCAAATCCTGCAACCTAGAACAAGTATCTTCCTCCTTTCATTTTCTACAGATATGCACTTTCCCTTTCTATAGCTCGCGGGTATCCATGTTTTCCTCCTCTATGGCATGTGGATGTATGTGCTTCTATGTGCCTTCAGCTCATGGATAACCTCTGAAATCATGTTTCATTCACTTCCTCTGTAGCTACAAAAATTTTGTTCCTTCATACCTTCGTTGCCTCAGACCTACGCTTTCTTATATTTTTCAATGTATACCTGCAAATAACCTTTCAAAAATAGATATTCAATAATGTTGAATATGTAGTTAGGTGCTAATAGGAGTACCTTTCTCTCTTATTTATACTTTTCCAAGTGCCTTCCTCTAGAAGTTTTCTTGTAACTATTTTACCCATTTCTCCATATTCTAGGCCTAACCCACTTTCTTGTTGAAACTAACTTTCCTTAATTAGTCAACACATAACTCCTTTACCCTTCTTGTTGCAACCAGTTCATTATTTAACTTATTTCTTTTACAACCACGTTGACTAGGGAATATTCTTTATGAATTTCTAGAATCTTTTGACTTCTTGTTAACCACAGATCACCATAAATGACATGATGTGTACTATCCATCCATGATAGTCTTACCTACGTATTTCACTGATATCCATGCATTTATACCTCAAAAAAACTCAGGTCCTTTACCCATACCTTTTTTCTACTAGACATACTCAAGGGTTGACATCAATCTCTAAGGGTTGAAATCAATATAAAATATCATACTCCAAGGGTTGATATCAATGAAAACTAACTATCCAAACCAATTGTCCATCAATCTAAACTAAATATAAAACAAATTAAGATCCACAATGTGTTTTGTGCTTCATTATTCAAGAAGGCATTTGGATAAAAGGTCACTTCTTTGGAAGAGCTACCTCCATTGGTTGAGGAGGGGAAGTTAGTGTTGGTTCCTGAGGAGGTTTTGGAAGTATAAGATAGGAAATTGCATAACAGGGTGATATTAGAGTACCTCATCAGATGGAGATCTTTTCTAGCGAAGGGTGCCACATGGGAAGAAAACAAGATCTTGCCACATCCTAACTTACAGTTGCTTGAGGACAAGCAATATTGGGAAGGGAGGAATGTAATGTCCCTTTCCAAATGATCACTCTAGGACATTGACATAATAGCCTAAGTTATTCTCGTAGGCTATAGTCAGTGGAAGAAAAGGGGATTAATTAATTATTTGATGTCATCGGGGTGAAAAAAATCTGATTAGAAGTGGCATTGACTAATTAAGTGAAAAGGTGTTTTAAGTGAATTTGAGCTTATAAATTCACTTTAATTTATTAAAAGGGTAAAAGAGTCATAAAGAGAGTGAATGAGGAAATAAAAGAGGAATGAGGGTTCCCTCTCTCATTATGCATTGTTATTTTTCTAAAACTGAATTGGAGAGATCTTGTGGATTTGGCTCTTGGGATGAAAAAACCCTAGAGATAAATATTGGTTTTTGTGGTGAGATCATCCACCCTAACTGATTGTGGAGAGAATATCACTTAGATCTTTTCATTATGCTTCATTGTGACCAAGATTTCATCATTTGGTAGATGGGTTTTCCTTTGTAGATGTCGATTTATCTTGAGGAGAGAGAGTTGAGTTGGTGGCTATGTTTCCTGTGTTAGTGGACTGATTTTACTCATCTAGGGGTCGATTTTACTCACCTAGGGATGATTTCCTTGGATTTGGTTCACATATTTTGTTGGGCCAGAGTTTATCATTTTGGTTGGTCCAATTTGTGGATGTAGGAGGGTTGAGTTCTCTTGTTGGGTGAGTTATCCCTAAGATAGGGGATAACATATCCCGATGGACAGGCACATATAGAGAGATGATTATCCTGGACCTCCATGGGGCTAAAATCCCACCAGATGGATGTTGTGACCCCAACCAAGGGAAGAGAGACACCAGAGGCTTGCACTAGAGAAAAAGAAGGACATTCCACCAAAGAAACTTTGGTAGGCCTGTACCTAGGGTGATATTTCTCTCCCCCCTAAAAATTGGCCATGGTAGGCCCATGACATCACCGTTCTGACCCTTGATGTCACCCAATGTCAGATGTACATGATGGAGGTAGTTGTGTGCCAGGTGGCACGTGTGGCATCATCCAGAGGCCTTGGAAGGCCTAACATTTTTCTCATGGAGCCTGATGTCCCATTTATGATGCAAAATTTCACCCTAGGAGGGCATGACGTCACCTCTACTTCACATTTTAGGGTTTGATTCTTTAAATTTAAGTAAAAACTAGATTTTTGATGTAATTTGGCCATGTCGGCCTTTTCTGACCTACATTTTAATTAAAGGTCATTATCATTGTATAAATAAAAGAAACATATATTGCATTTTGGATCATATTTCACTCACACAAGTGTGAGGTCTGAAATTTGGCACTCTTTAGGGGTTATTGGCTGAAACTAGTGATGCACACTTCTTGAAGGAGGTAATTTTTGGTGTTTTTTGGCTATTTTCTTATGGAGGATATTCAACTAGGGTGATTTGCTAGATTATTATTGGTGAAGTAAGTAGAAATTATGAATTTCTTTATTTTGAATGAATGCTATGGTTATTTTTTACTTGTTTCATGTCTAAGATTATGAAATTGCTAGCTTGAAACCCTAGGGGAATGACATGTGTTATCACATTTTTCCCCATAATCTTCCATATGTTAAAATATCATAAAAGGAACGTAATTTGAAGTAAATACTAGATGCCTACCATTGTAGCACTCTAGTAACCTTTCTTCCTTTGTCAATTTCATAATTTATTACATTTTGTTCAGGGAAAGAGAAAATCACTAGGGCCTAACCCTTGTTACTTTATAGCAATTTTCTCTTGTAAAAGAATTTTTAAGGCCTTGGGATACCAACACCTCTTTTGTCCTCTCCATCCCTTAACATATTATTATCATTTTCTACATTTTCTTTAATAATGTTTTGCTTCCATTAGTGACTCCATTAACCCTAGAACGACACTAGACTACCTCTTACAAGTGGTGATTGAGAAAACAAACATTTAAACTCTTATCTTTGAACCCTTTAATAACTTTTTATAACCATTTACTACTTTTTTCTCAAAAATCAAAAGATATACATGTCTAGTATCCATCGTCAAGAATCCAATGATGCCAGATGGCTAGAGATGAGGTCTTCAGAGCTCAAGAAACAACTTCAAAATCTTCAAAACTCGGGTAGGAGTGCAGTATTAGTGTACGGATTTACTACCCAGATGTCTTCAATGGCTCCTCGGGATAAGAAAAGAGGATCTTGGTGATCATGCAGAGAACTTCATTGATTTTGAGCAAGGACTTGATTGGTCTTTCGGGGTGGCTGGGCATGAGGACAAGAGACACATTGCAGAAGGGATGAATCAATTTTGGTAAAACTTCCCTTGGAAAAAAGCATGAAAAATGATGAGACTCAGGAAGCATGGAATTGACATAATTTCATGATGCGGGAAACAACACAAACTCTCCATATGTTTGGAAGGATAACCAAATAGAGGAGGACACAACTCTATGTAGCAAGAACAAATTCCTAAGTAGTAAGGTCATATTGAATCCTAGATCTTGACGAACAAACGAAAGGATGTTCTTTGTCCAAGGGCGACTCATTGTGCTGTCAATAAAAAAAAAATACTTTTCCCTTCCTCTTTTTGGGGTTTATTTGATTTTTTTTTGTCTTTTTCAATAATTTTGGGAAGCTTGAAAAAGAATAAAATAATCCTAAGTTACAAGGGAGGATTGAGTGTCGCAGACATACTAGTTCCAAGTGCAAGGAACATATAGATGTTGAGAGCAAGGGGGCATATGTAGGGAAAAGACACTCGGAAGAAATCCTCCATGGGTCATGGTGTCAAGAAGTAGAGGCAATGTGCTACAGGGCTTACATATAAGGCATGCCTCAAATGGTTCAGTTGGGAGCAAGATGGAGTCGACATTAGGCCAAAGACACGGGAATGAAAATGAGATTAATAAGACACAATGATAACGTCCTTCAATGTAATTTTTAACGAGCCCATAGAAGGTAAGCTCAACGATTTTTCATTTTTAGAGAGTCTAAAAAAGCATAAAAGGAGACTCCACTGGGGTACCTTTTTCGAAGGTAGTCTAGTCGGCTCGAAAAATGGGTAAACTAGAACCGAACAAACCTCTATTCTAAATCATTTTAACGAGTGTGACAAAGACAATATCTCTCAGCAATCTTTTCATATTTAAGGAGCCTGAAAAGAGCTTAACTATGGACTCCGTAAGGGATGTTCTTATGGACCAATTTAATGAGTGTGAAGAAACAAGGTCACTCGACCATCTTTTCAATTTTAGGGAGTCTGAAAAGAGATTAACTATGGACTTCGTGGGGGTTACTTTTCCGTAAATTTAGTCCCTTAGGCTCGAAAAAGGGTTAAATATATACCTGAGAATACTCTTCTAGAGAACTGAGGCTCCTAGAGTACACCTTTTTTCGTACAATTGACCATCCAGACCGAAAAAGGGGTAAACTATCGCCAGACAGACATGCCTTTGAATTTTAGTTTCGCGAACATGAAGGGAAACAAGATCACTCGACAATCTTTTCACATTTAGAGGGTTTGAAAAGGGCTTAAAAGAAGACCCATTGTGTTTTGGGATTCCAAAGGGTGAGGTCAAGAGTGATAATGAATCATGAAAATGAGGCTCAAACTCGTAATCAGGAAAAACTAATAAGGACTCCCAAGCCTATAGTCATTAGTGATGGCATGGATAATAAATTGCAACCAGGATCTACCTAGGGCATTCATGTGGAGGTAGGCTCTGCCACTAAATTATGACACTTATGGATCAAGAGTGAGGGTTCTGTGTTGCAATTCGGTGGGATCGATGCTATGGAAAAATGAGAAATACAATAGGTGCAACAAGTAGAGGTGGAATCCTATCTTACATGCACAAAGTTGGAAAAACGACTTTTTACCAAAAGACCTTTAAAATGACCCAACTCTCAAAAAACAAAATTCAAATACCCAAAGTAACACTTATCATAACATCCCCCGAGAAACTCAAGAACCATAGTAAACAATTTTCAAGCTAGGAAAAATGACAAAAAAGGTCCAACAAATGACAAAAAGGGGCCAAAAAGTCTATAAATAGAAAGTTGGCAGGTCATTATCACCATTGTAAATTGAGAATTGACCAAAGGTCAAAAAACACCCCTGTGCCGAAATAGTTGATTCCAGGAGCTTCAATGAATGAAATGAACTTCCGTTTGGACCAAGTAAGTACACACTAGCCTCTCTTGCATTTCCATATTTCATTTTTTCATTTACTTTTGTTTTTTTGGGGGGCACTGACCTTTAAAAAGGTCGGACCTGTGTGTATGCGGGTTGTCCAAGCACAACCCGTGTGTACACGTGGGCATAAGATAAACTGCCTACGTGCACTTACGACTGTCGCCAAGGCAAACCATGTACACCCTCCAACAAGTGGTAAAAATAAAAGGGCAAGAGCTAACTCTCCAAAATTTGGCATTTTGTAGGATGTATGTTCATTGGAGAGAGAGGGAGCATGAGGACATTGATTTTTTTGTCTCAGAGGATCCTACTACTATCTTTGTTTTATCATAATGCGGGTTGTTAAAGTTCTTCCAGTGTCCGTTTATGAGGGCACAACCCAGGTTGTTGAAATCTTTGATAGATTACTGGCATCCTAACGTAGAGTACACAAAGTACACAAGTTGAATCCAATGAATGAAGATATTTACTTCCTGACTGGTCTCTCGAGGAGAGGGGATCCAGTCAACTTGTGTACTTTTCCCCCTATGCCTCACAACATTGAGGAGTTGATTGGACTCCATTGCGAGGATAGTATTGAGAAAGTAGGTTCTCATGTGCCTATACATCAGATCAAAAACCTATCACTCAAAGTGATAGTTCTACTCATTGGGCCTATTACTAGATTTGCGAATTTGCATCAGGCTTCCCGGGCGCACATGCATTGTGAAGTACAGTGCTTAAATGCACAAATTTTCGACTGGAGTAAAACCATGGTGGATTGTATGAAGAGACATCTAACAGAGTGTCAAATACAAGACCATCGAAACTTCAGGTTTGGGATAGTTTTGTGTTCCTTTTTCTTCGAGAGGGTACCCAGTCTCAATCCTAGAGAGACTATATGAGGGCACGAGGCCTCTCTCCCAATGCTATGCAGGTGGGTGGCATTTTTGTCGCGACAGGGGGAGGGAGGGCCATCGAGGCCTTTGATGACAATTTTTTTGACTGGTGGGCATGAAAAGTTTTGGCAATACAGGACTACCCCTATGCCAGGATCAATTGTTTTAGGGATCTTGACATGCTTGTACTTCCCGAAGAGGAGCGAGGAGAGATGGGTTAGTTTTATTTTCAAAGTTATCTAATTTTAATGTCTTTATATATATATTATTTTTTTGTATACTAGATTATTTGACACTTATGTATCTCTTATGTACAAATGTGGGACCAGTGCATCCAACAAACTTCTCGAGGACTAGGCAACATCCTTGACCAGAGGTAGGACCAACTGTAGTCACTAGACTAGCAGTAGTAGTAGGGGGGCCTCCAACCGGAGAGGTTGGAGGATTATTGAGACGAGTAGAGTGGAACTTCACCATGCTCACTCGTACAGTCCCTATGGCGGAGATCGAGAATCTCCCACCATTGATGCAACCTCACGTAGTTGGGGTGCCACGGACCTAGGTCCAACTCTTCCGTTGTTTGGAAAACACTGTTCTTCACTATGGTAGGGCCAACAGGCCTTGCCCTTAGCTATGTTGGACTACTTACCTGCCAAGATCACTTTTGTATTATTTTGACGGCATAATCCCCGTGACTCTTACTGGACATATTTTTGAGGCCCTTGCGCCCACCCATGTACTCTGATATTTTGATATATATATATATATATATGCATATTTACATATTTTTATGTTTTATAGATTACATCTATTTTACAAATGTATTTACATGTGCATGTGTGTGTTTATTATTACATGTGTGAAATATGCCAATCTAATACATGATTAGCTAGAGTATCTGTGATTTGATATAATCTCCTAAGAACATGGATATACGTAATGTAATAAAAGCTTCGTTCTAAGAGACGTACCCTAAGGAACCGTTAGTGTAGCATAGGATCGTAAACATGGTAAACCCCATTTAACTGAGACACAACCAGTTGAGCATCTAATTAGACCCGGGGTGAGAGATACCATGCGATAAAGCATCATGAAGAAACTCTAATACTGTGTTGTATTCGATGACATTGTTTGTGGCATCACCTAAACAAATACCTCTTGAAGATAGAAACTGGCCCTGAGGTGTGAAAATCACCCAAGTTGTGGAAGAAAGCCTCTGAGTGTGGCGGCTAGCGCCATCCGCAAACCCAACGAACAACTCTGATTCACTTGACATATGCCACAGTGAAAAATATGACATAAAAAATGACACATCCATAAAACCAAAAAGACAAAAACTAAAAAGAAAAATGTATAAGACTATACATATGTTACAAGAAGTCACCCAAGGCGACTGTTAAGGTCCTAACCCGCACATAGGTAGATTAATGTATTCGGATGTAATAAAGGTCAATATTACTAAGACCTTTCAATAAAATAGAATAAGGCGGATGTAAGAAGACCTAATA